>PVIU01006159.1:0-104887 GCA_004026605.1 Ondatra zibethicus | reverse complement strand
TACATCTGTTAGATCTCGTATTTCTTTGTTAAGTTTCTGTCTGGTTGACCTGTCCATTGGTGAGAGAGGAGTGTTGAAATCTCCTACTATTAGTGTGTGGGGTTTGATGTGAGCTTTGAGTTCTAGTAATGTTTTTTTACATATGTGGGTGCTTTTATATTAGGGGCATAGATATTCAGGATTGAGACTTCATCTTGATAAATCTTTCCTGTTATGAGCATGAAGTGTCCATCTCCATCTCTTAAAGAAGCAATTGAGAAATATCACAAATAAGTGACTTAATGGTACAACTCAAGAATTTTTACAGAAAAAGACTTCATGAAGTGAAGCCTGGTGGTGCAGGCATTAAAATAAAGAGTACATGGGACCTCATAAAACTAAAAAGTTTCTGTACAGCGAACAACACCATCTTTTAAGTAAATAGATAGACCACAGAATGAGGAAAAGGCCAGCTATACATTTGATATTATCTAGAATACAAAACAAATTTAAAACACACACACACACACACACACACACACACAGAGAGAGAGAGAGAGAGAAAGAGAGAGAGAGAGAGAGAACTAAGTATCAAGGAAACAATCAACCTGACTTGTGGTGGCACACGCCTTTAATCTCACGACTCAGGAGACAGAGGCAGGCAGATCTCTGTAAGTTCAAAGGCAGTCTGGTGTACAGACTTAGTTCCAGAATAGAGAAACTTTGTCTTGGAAAATGAAACAACCCCCCGAAAATAAACAAACACTAGAGTATGAATCTAAACAGATATTTCTCAAAACACAAAATACAAATGGCTGAAAAAGATTTTTTATAAAAAAATATTAAACATCTTTAGACATCAGGGAAAACTATATTGAAATTTCATCACCAAGTCAGAATGACCCATTTAGAAGAAATAAATGACAATAGATACTGGCCTTAATGTCAGGAAAGAGGACCATTCGCTGCTGGTGGCAGTATACACTGGCATAATCACTATGGAAACTGGTGTGGAAACACTTCAAAAAGCTGAAAATCTACCCACAAGATCTAATTATACTACTCTTGGTCATATGCCCAAAGGACCCTACATCTTACTGTAGAGATACTTGTACATCCATGTTCATTGCTGTTCTAGTCATAATAGCCATAAATTAGAAAAAGTATAGATGTCTATCAACTAATGAGTATGTAATAAAAATGTGGTACATTTATTTAATCAATAAAATATTCAGCTGTGAAAAATAAAAATATGAAATTTTTAGGTAACTAGATGGAACGGAAACATCCATTCTCAGTGAGGTAACCAGATACAGAAAGATAAGCATCATACATTTTCTCTCATTTCTGAATATTAGCTTTGAGCTTTTAGATATGTATTCCATTTGGAATACCCACAGATATCAGGACTATAGTAAGGGGCTATTGTGGGGAAGAAAACAAAACAGGGTTAAAGGGGGAAACTTCTAGAAATAATCCACAGTTTCAGCAAAGTGGCACGATACAAAAATCAACTTTTTCCATATACCAATATTAAACAGTGAGTGGCAGAGTAAAGCCAATGTATTGTGCATCTGTCTTGGTAGTGCTAAGCTTTTCATCTTCCATTAGACAAGGACGCTTTCATTTTCTAAGATCTTAGGTCCCCTTCCTTTCCTCACTGCGATCTTACCAATGATCCTTTTCTCATTTTCCCTAGAAGGGCCTTCACCTTAGTTAAAAAATAAATCATCAGGTGTGTCTCATCCATAATTTTTACAAAATGATTCTTGTACATATTACTCATATTTCACTGTTCTGGCTGAAGCATTACCTTGCTTACTAAGATGTGGTCTTCACTTCTTCATTTTCTTATGTCCTTAATACTTGGTTGAGGTAATTTGTCCTTTTTGCATGTTTCTTGCTTAGCCAAACTTGTTATTTCCTAACTTTCTCCTCCTAACCACCTCCTTCTCTCTTTCCTGCTCATGTTCTCACTTTCTCCAGCTCTCTTTCCCCCATTCCTTCCCTCCTTCTGTCCATCGCCTATCTTCCCCCACTCTTCTCCAGCAGGTTACTAACTCAAAGAATGCACACGTTTTATCCTGACTCTCCAGCATGTTTAAAGTCCTCAATGCTCAAAGAACATTGAATGAATTAGAATGTGGAAGGTTATAGAAATCATCTCATTATAATTTACATTTTTCCTCTTTGTCTTTATAGACACCCAGATTCTATAAGATATTTATTTAATATTTTAAAATATTAATAAAATTCAGAACACAAACTTCTGCTTGTCTTTTTGAGGACTTAATTAAATTCATTGTATGCACATTGTTGTGAAGGGGGTGTCAAATCCCCTGAAACTGAACTTGTGGGTGAGCTGCCTTGTGGGGGCTGAGAATTGAACCCAGGTTCTGGAAGAGCAACCAGCACTCTTAACTGCTGAGCCATCTCTCCAGCCCTAACTTCTGCTCTTCTTTAGCTATAAAACATAGCTGGGATCTGAAAAACATAATAAAAAATGAACGATTTCTGATTTTTACCATTCACAGATTATCATTTGCCTCAACAAATATTCACCTGTATAATTCTATACTAAGTCATAAACAATAGAGGGGATCAAAGTTTCTTTTAGTTTTAAGTAAATAATGACTATAAAGTCAGAATATTAAAATACACAGTCATATTTTAAAATGGTTAAATACTGCGAAATTTTTTTCCAGTTGATTTAATGAATACGAAGCCTACATTCCTCTGTAGTTTGGATAATAGGAGGTATGTTCCAGTGTAAGGCAGAAAGGATTTTCTCATCTTCTCTTTGTGTGTGTGTCTATCTATGTGTGTGTGTGTGTATGTATGTGCAGATGTACAAGTGTGTGTACAGATGCACACTTAAATGTGTGTGGAGGTCATAGAAACAACTTGCTTCAGGTATCATTCTTCAGGTTATGAACATCTTGTTTATTGAGACAGGGTTACTCACTTCACCGATTAGCTTAGGATCCCAGAGTCTATCTGTCTCTGCTTCTCCAGTGCTGGAATTACCGATGCATGCCACCATACTCACCTTGTGTATGTGTAATTTCTGGGCATGGGGCTTGGGTCCTTACGCTTGTAAGGCAAGCACATTGTTGGCTGAATTATTTTGCCAGGCCCTTTCTCCTTTTAAATATAGTCTCTGGTCATTCATACCGCTCATCTACCGTAGAAGATATATTAAATGTTAATGTATCAAGCAGCTGAGAACAAGAATCAAGACATGGCAATAGAGGTTTCTCTAAATGGGCTATAGTCTCTTCAACATACTTTTCTGTGTACTTATGAATTCACACTAGGCAAGCATATATTCACCAGAATTTTTCAGAGATCTTCCAGACTCTGTAGGCCTGTGCTCACAAGGACACACACACACATAGACACATACGTATACATCCTTAAATTTTTAAAAAATCTTTTTAAAAGGAAAATGTGACTAAAGGAAAGGAGTACAAACTGCAGGGTGCTACAATATTATCTAAAATTTTTAAATATATTCATGTGAGTTCTTAGGGAGACAGAATCTCAAAAAGAAGACTTGAAATCTTAGCTCAAATCCCCATTTTGCCCTAAGCCAAATTTCCCAGGAAACTTAGGTTATATTAATCTGTCGTCAGGAGTTGATATTATTTAGTACTTCATTGTTCTCTTTTTGCTTTCTCTATGTTCATTTAGATTTATGAATATTTTAGAAAGCTATTGAAGTGAATGCTTTTGCTTCTCCTATGCTTTCTAGAACTCTAGTGGACATGTAGTAATTACTCTGTAACCCCAGATGTACTGGTTTTTCAAAATGTATCCAAGTGTCCATTAAAAGAGAAATTTAATCTACTTATCCCTTTCTCATTCCTGTGTAGAGCCAGATTAAAAGTAAAATGAATCATGAGCTTTTTTGCTTGCTTTCCACAAAATGATCCCTGCTTTCCACAAAAGTAATTTAGCAATGTGCTATGCTGTTCTACGTGCACACAAACAAGTTGCAGTGTAACTGCAGTGTTTGTTTTACACAACAATGTAGCCATAGATATGACTAAAAGCTGAAACTATGCAGTGTAATCTAAATAATTCTTGGTAAAAAGTACAAATGTCACCTTTAATCCCAGCACTCGGGAGGCAGAGGCAGGTAGATTTCTGAGTTCAAGGCCAGGCCAGCCTGGTCTACGGAGTAAGTTCCAGGACAGGTAGGGCTACACAGAGAAACCCTATTCAAAAACCAAAAAAAAAAAAACCACCAAATCAAAAGTGTGTATGTGTCACAGCATTTTATCAAAATATTAAAACTCTTACTGTTGGATATAGCCATTTAGAGAAATGAAAACTATGTACTTTCTATGCTAATTCAAAACTTTGGAAAATTGAGGCTTAAGAATAATTAACATGTTGCTCATACTGTTCATACTGAAAATGTTATATTTATGTAGTAAGTAATATAATGTATTTTCATATACACTTAAGTATATAGAAACAATTAATAAAAAAGAAGAGGTCATGAATTTAAAAGAAAGCAAGGTGGGTATGTGGGAAAGTTTGGAGGGAGAAAAGGTAAGGGGAAATCATGTAATTATAATCTGTAAAAATGACCATAAGTACCTTGGACAGTTGTTGCCTTCTGCTCTAATATTGTGCTTTATGATGTGTCATCATTGCCTTTGCTGCTTTGTTGTCATCCACTCTAAGTTGATATCAGCTCATTTATTTTGTTAGCAGAGCCAGTGTCTGAAAATATCTTAAGCAGCAGTTTATGGTGAAACTTGAAAGTAAACTTGAAAGTGCAAGTTTTGACAGTATCACTTCAGATGTCTGATGTGATACCCACTGTCCTTTTTGTAACACAATTTCCCATTTACCTCAGCAATTTCAGGTTCACCAAGATCACCCACCTAGACTTAACCAGAACAGCAGCGGTGGCAGCAGTGGCAGCAGCAGCAGCAACTACCCCACTACCAGCTGTTCCTTTTATAATTCATTTACAAATTCTGTCCTACCCGGTCCCTGCAGCCATTCAGTCCCAAAGAAATACACAGAAGCCTACATTAATCATAAACTGATTGGCCCATTAGCTCAGGCTTCTTATTAACTCTGATAACTTATATTAGCCCATAAATCTTGTCTGTGTTAGCCACGTGGCTTGGTACCTTTTTCGAAGAGACAGTCACATTTTGCTTGCTCTGTGTCTGGCCTCCTCTCTGCCTGGGTGAGGACTGCAGACTGACTCTTCCCTTGTCCCAGAATTCTCCTGTTTTCATTGCCCCACCTCTACTTCCTGCCTGGTTGTTCCACCTATACTTCCTGCATGGCTACTGGCCAATCAGCATTTTATTAAAAATCATACAAGTGACAGAGTACAGACCATTGTCCCACAATGCCCCATACTATCCCATACTGTCACCCTTCCTTCCTTTCTTCCTTCCTTTCTTTCATCCCTCCCTTCCTCCCTTCCTTTAACTTTCAAACTTATTAGCAAATCCCCCCTTTTGATTACCCATTTTTGCAAACTGTCACATGAATTCATTACCAGAAACAAGGAATCAACATGACTAAGGGCATTGCTGTCTGTGCATTAGATGGATAACTAAATTCAGTGCATAGATAGACTGTAAAATTCTATTAAAACATGCCATCATATGTGTAACAATAATGGAAAAGGAGGAAATCATGAATTTGAAAGGGAGTTGGGAAAACACAAAAGGAGTTTGGTGGGAGAAAGAGGGAGAAATTATGAAACTGGAGTACTCATGTATGAAAATCTCAGAAAAATTAAAAGAAAGAAAATATGCTCTGGGAATCAGGAATTCTG
This sequence comes from Ondatra zibethicus, assembly GCA_004026605.1. Lineage (NCBI taxonomy): Eukaryota > Metazoa > Chordata > Mammalia > Rodentia > Cricetidae > Ondatra > Ondatra zibethicus. The sequence continues at coordinate 99,093 of PVIU01006159.1, read as the reverse complement.
AATGCTAACTCTCATTTAAGCAGTGCAATGTGGTCTCAAAAAAGATAAGTTTTTCTAAGCATCAGAAGTGATATACATTTTGTAAGAAAGGGAAGATTTGAAAGATTTCTGTTTTGTTTTGACTCTGTGTCTTTTCCTTACTGAAGCTTCTTTTTCTCAAGTCACCCAAAACTTTCCTGATGATAAACTTTGAACAAGTGCTTTTATGTTTAAAGAGCTTCTTTCCAATGATCAGGAAACAGATACTTCATGATCCTCTGAAACCTATATATTGCTTTTCTAATCCCACTACCTTGGTATTCACAGGAGAACAATTCCTACAATGGTGTCAATAAACGTCCTTTAAGAGGAAAAGGCCAATGCCCTTCCACTCTCCCTGTCCATTTTCCACAACTGTGACAGACAATTGTTTGTTGTTTGATTCACGGGACATAGTACTTAACTCCAGCCACATTGTATATGAGAATTTTCTGAAAATAACACAATTTCTTTCTATGACAAATATGAGTAAATACGATGACTGTAGAGACTTGCCATCATAATTTACATTATTATTTCTAGAAACTACTATCTAATTCTAATCTATCATAATCTATTTTATTCTCAGGAAAATCACATATATAAATTAATAAATATCAGTATGATATCAGTTTCAAAGGCTGATATATAGCTTAGTAGTACAGCACTCTGGTTATTTCATTAGCCAGATTTGTGTTATAAACCAGAATGAGTCTTCCCAATCTTTCAAAAGACCTCTCTAGTAATCATATTTCCATGATTACAAGTGGGATGCAGAGTTACAAGCTTCCTTCTTAGCCGTGGATTGAGTTTTCATACTCCACAGCAAATGTAGCTAATTCTCATAAGAGGTGATTCTTTTCTTTTCTTTTTCTACTTATTTTTTATAATTTATGTATTTCTCACCCCCACCAGTTTCCCCTCTCTCCTCCCTGTTCCCATCCCCCAATCTATTCCTCCATTTATACTGAAGAAAGAGCTGGTTGGTCTCCCATGAGTATCAACAAAACATGGCATGCCAAGTTGCAGTATGACTAAGCAGCTCCCCTTGGATAGAAGAGATTTGTGAGGAGGTGATTCTATAGCCTTTCATACTGTGTTCTCACCAGCTGATGCTCAAGCACAGTGGGGGTGAGTGTAAAGCAGCAGGTGGAAAACTTTGGCAACCATGAGGTCTGTCCATAAGCCCAGAGACACTAGTGAAAGAGAACAGGACCAAGATGGCCTGGATTCCTCAACAAGGTCAGTAACCAAAATCAAACAACAACTAAGGTAAGACTACATCTTCTATTTTAAGTAGTTTCCAGGCATCATCCACTCCCAATGACTTGATTAACTTTAGTGTTCTTTGATGTAAAGTGGTCCATCTAACTGCACAGTGTTATCTCAAATCACTGAGCAGCTACTGTCTCAGTTTCAGATCGCATCCTATTCCTCCTGAAATGTCTCTAGTCTCCTTCTCCTGCTCTGTCTCATTCACTCATTTATTTGTAAAAGAATTTGCTGAGTACATGCCACCTAGCAGCTTTCTGCCCACTGTCTAGGAGCCTATCAGGTTAGAGATACATGAAAGCGGCTGGGGAACACAGAAAAGCATTAATTAACTTTTCTTTGGGGGCAATGTTGATATGAAGGACAACGCAAGAAGCACCCACTTTTTAAATTATTTCTACAGTAACTACCCTTCCTATTGATAATATTCATCAATGAGTCATTCAACTTGAGTTTCTTGCCATCAATATTACGTCCCTTGAGTTGTTTAAAGAGCTTATACACAGTTAGTGCTTTTGTATACAATTCTACAGGGAAGAATTAAGGTCATGGTACAAAAATCTGCAAACACACTATTTGTTTCAATTCTAAAGAGCAAATAGTCTAAATTTAAAGGAATCCTCAACCTGAAGATGAAGGGGTGAGAACCCTGTTTCTAGAAATGTTTCAAGAGAAATTTAGACCAAGCAGTGGTGGTGCACACCTTTAGTCCCAGCACTTGGGGGCAGAGGCAGGAGGATCTCAGGCCAATCTGGTATACAGAGTGAGTTCCACAACAGCCAGGTCTGTTACACAGAGAAACCCTGTCTCAAAAATTAAAAAAAAGAAAAGAAAGAAAAGAAAAGAATAAAAAAAAGAAATTGAGAGATGACCCATATCAAGAACATTATGGATGATGCATTGAGTGAAAGGTTTGACTTCGCAACCCTTATGATAACACAAAGTATGAAGAGCACTAAAATTATAATTCAGCATTTTATATATATATATATGATATTTTATTCTTGTATGTCCTAAATATTAAAAAATAAAAAATAGGGTCTTGGATGATTAATGGTGACATAATATGTTGATCTCTTTTGCTTAATCTTATACTACATTGTGAAAATTACAAAACTTAAGTTAGTATCTACCATTTATCAAATCTCTAACATGTTTCAGCCACAAAGTTAAGTGCTAATACTTAGCTTCAACAAGAAACTCTGCAAGATGGGTACTACTGAAAACATTACAATTGAAGTATTTTAGCAATTTATCCAAGATCACATAGTAAATGGAAGGGCTAAAACTTCTACCTTCTCTGTAATTGTCAATCATTTGTCTATACTATACACATCTCACTTTTAGACATCAGATTAAGAATATGAATCATCTTTTATTTAATGTTTATTACCAGAACAACAGTAAGAATGTACAACAATAAGTTCAAAGCTATCTATTAATAATAACAATGCAGCTCCTGTCTTCAAAGATTGAACAAACCATCTGGTGAGGAAAAGAAAAACACATGTTGAAATGGTTATTTCCTAATCAAGTACAAATAATAAACACATCAGGTAAAACATATTTTGGTATCACAAATAGAGTACAGAATTTTTCTTTTTGGTCTGTTAATCAATTAGAACCTTTATTTTCAAGTGCGTTTGTATTCATAAGGCTGTCTAAATATCACCTTATGGCTATAGGACTGTATTGATAGCTTTTTCTGAGAAGATCAATAAATATGCTACAAACTTAGGAGCTGCTGAATATAAAATTTGCCCTTTGTTTTATAAGTCCAGCTACTATTTACACAACTTGATATTATTTGTACTTCCTTCCCACAGACTGCTAACCTGCTTGAATTCTTTGTTCAAGAATAACCCTATCATACCAGTCTGCTCTTCTCCCAGCTGCTCTCCTGTCTGCTGTTGCGATTGTTCTTATATTTGCTTCCAGGCTGTGCTGTTTCAAGTGGTCTCTCAGCTTAAATCCAAGCTCTTTCACCATATACAGCTGCCATATGGACTCTAATATCTAAATTGTGTGAGTGACTGAATCAATGCTTCATCTGATCAGTAATAAAATGGACTGCATTAGATATAATACATCTATGAAGTAATGCAGTAAATACCTCTAGTGCAATGATTTCCAAACTATTGGCAGTATGATTCTATCGGGAAAAGAATTATTACGACTATCTCTCCCATTCATATTCAAGAAAGATTAAGTAAGTCAAATGTCATAAAATTCATTCACTACTATTTTCATGTATTTATGACTTAAAAGACAAACCATTATTGGATTTGTATATCTTAATATCATTGGTAAAATTTGTCATATTTTTGTTTGACAGTTCATATTATGCTCTCCAATTCTGCACACTTTCCCACCACTCTTCCCTTACAGCTTCAAATATTCTTTTTGTTTTAATCAACTGAGTCCATTTAGTGTTGCTAGTATGTGCATGGGCATAAGGTCATCCACCAAAGCATGATTAGCCCCTCAGGGGTTGCTTCCCTGAAGAAAGCTGATTCTTCCCCCATTATAATCTCTGACATCAGTCATCAATATCCCTCAGGTAATAATGGAGCTTCACAAGAAATCTCCACACACATGCTAGCATTGGATTGGCTTGATCTTGTGCAGGTCTTGTGCATGCGATCACAGACACTGTGACTCTGTGCATGTGTAGTGGCCCTGTCATGTCTGGAAAACACTGTTGTACTGTCCACTACCTCTGTCTCCTTCAAATTTTCTGTCTCATTTCCTATGATGATCCCTGAGAAGGAGAATGACATAGATGTCCCTTGATGTGGGACTTCCTTCTGTATCTGTGCTGCTTTTATTGGGTAATGAATAAAGCTGTTTAGGCCAATGGCTAAGCAGAGTGTAGCCAGGCTGGAAGAGATATATAGAGAGAGTGGACGGAGTCAGAGAGATGTCATGTACCTGCCAAAGTAGAAGGACCCAGAAACTTTCCAGTAAGATACAGCCTCGTGACAATACACATATTAATAAAAATGGGTTAATTTAAGATGTAAGAGTCAGTTAATAAGAAGCCTGAGCTAATAGGCCAAACATTGTTGTAATTAAATAGTTTCTGTGTGATTTTTGATTCTGAGCAGTCAGGAAACAAGTGAGAAGTCTCCTTCTACAGTCCCTCTTAGGGCTGATCATTCGACAGTATTGTATTCTCTTCATATTGATCAGTTGCATGTCTCTGTGTGAATCACCACCTTTTGCAAAAGGCAACTTCTCTGATGAGGTTTGAGGGATGTACTAGTTCATGAGTATAAAGCAAAATCAACAGGATTCAGTTTAATGCTCTGTCCATTTAACAGAACAAAAGTATCACATTTTCTCATTTTCTTTTCATGCCTACAACCTTAATTACCTTAGCTTCTCGGCCCAGTTAATACTACTAGGAATAAATTGTCTTGTGAAGTTGGCCTTAAATCCAGTCAGAATGTGGATGATGTCTTGTAACTTGAAATAATCTATAATCAATGGGGCTTTAAATTCTTTTTAATTTAATTTTGTTTTTTTATGTATTTGGTATTTTTACTGTGTGTATAGCTGTGCACCATATGCATGTCTGGTGCTTGTGAAAGTCACAAAAGCCTATCACATCCCCTGGAGTTGGAGTTGCAGACAGTTGTGTGCTGCCATGTAGGTTCTGGAAATTGAACACAAGTTCCATAGAAGAGTAGCCATTGCTCTTAAACTCTAACCCATCCTTCAATCTCCTTGTAGTATTTTTTTTACACACCTGTTAAATATATTGTTGCTGAGAAGCAGACATAATAGTAATTCTAAAGACGAGAACATAGGAAATCACCAATATCCTACATCAGGAGAGACATAAAGGCAGGACAGCGCTACCAGAGAGCATAGAATGGAGTTTCTCAGGCAAGCTGAATCTTAAGAGGTGACTAAGGAGAGGGGAATAAGAAGTAAAGGTGAACACAGAGTTGTATTAAGCCAGGACAATGACAGAAGGAGGTTAAAGGCACGTTCTTGCTGATAAAAGAATGAGCACAATTGTAAACATTTATGCCACAATGGTCATTCTCACAAACCTGCATCCTCCAGAGAAGAGGTATTGATTTCACAAAAATCTTTTGACCCATTGGCTTCTGTGTCAGTCAAGTCATTGTTCTTTCTGTGTAGTTGTAAACTGATTTATTTCCTCTGGATATAACTTGTCATGAATTTATTCGCCAAACTGATAGCTGCATAGTGTGTACCTGGTAACAAATGGATGCAAGGGATCGATCCTGGTAATTGTGGGAATAAAGCAAAAGACTGAGTATGAGTTTTCAGGAAAATTTTTTATGTTAAAGAAAAAGAGTTAAGTAAATGAGGTCAAAACTACTTTGGGGGAAATTCAGGCTTCCCCCAAGAGAGAAAAGAGTAGGTAGATAGATTGAGTTTTTACAAAGATCTGCGGTCTATTATTATTATTATTATTATTATTATTATTATTATTATTATTATTATTATTTGTTGTTGTTGTTGGGGAACATTCTTTTACGGTGTATGACTTGTTTGTGCTGCATTTGATTAGCTGTGAAGCTGTGATTCTTTGCCTGTCTAAAACATCTGATGGTCCTAATAAGGAGTTGAATGGCCGATAGCAAAGCAGGAGCAAGGATAGGCAGGGCTGGCAGGAAGAGAGTATAAGTAGAAGGAGAAACTAGTAGAAGGTAGCAAGAAAACAAGGAGAGGAGGACATCAGGGATCAGCCACACAGCTGCACACAGAAAGCCACAGAGAAAGAAATAAAGAAAAGTATACAAAATTGAGAAAGATAAAATTCCAGAAGCAAAAGGTACTCAGGCTAATTTAGGTTAAGAAAAGCTGGCAGAAAAAAAGTCTGTCTGTGATTTATTTGGGAATGGGTAGTGGGCCCCTCAAAAAGCCAAAAGAGTAAAATATCATATCATCATCATCATAATAATAGTTATGTTATAACTATTATTTTATTTTCTGTGTGTGGAAGCCAAAAGTTGTTTATTTATTGCTTTGGTCAGATAGAGCTCTTTAGAGAGTTCCTTTGTGTTAACTTCACCTTTCTCTAGGAGTTGAACTAATAGCATCCCAAGTTCTCTATCACTACTACCGGGTAAAGTAATCCTGGGAAGGTCTTGACATATTCATAGCTTTATGTGTTACATGTGTTATTGTGGTATATTTTATTCCTAATCTCAACATAAAATAAAATAAAGTGAAATTTAAAAATGCAAGAAGCCAGCAGCCAGAGAAGGAGGAAGGCTAACTTCAGCTTGTCCCCTCTCCCTATTTATCCCCAATTCTGCAGCAGGCTGCCTGCCAAGGTCCCACTTCCCATTTGCCCCCTCTCCAGTGGATCATACAAGTCATGCCCTCCAAACTTCCTTCCCACACTCATTGCTTTGTCCCAGTCCAGACTCCAGCAGTTACCCCCTGAGAGACCACAGGGCACTCAGGCTAACTGTGGATCTTCATCTATCCCTCCTATCACTCAAATCTAACTCCCCATTCTGTAGCAACTGCTACAGTAGCCTGCAACCTGCTGCAGCCTCCCCTCCCCCAATGCTGGGCTCTGTCCCCATCTCTGGCATCAAAGCATCAAGCAGATCTTCTCCTCCTCCATTCCTCCCCATTCATCCTTTTATCTGAGCTCCTAACTCCTCAGAGAATCTGCCAGCCAAGCCTAACAGAGAAGCAAGTAGGCAAGCAAAGCAGGTAGGGAGTTTTAGATCTTAATTCCCCTTCCTCTCCTCCATATTTAATGCCCCAGTCTCATACCCAGATCTATATCAGACCTTCTGTTGTGAGCATTCCTCACTCCCTGCCACAGTCCTAGAGGACTAAGCAAGTCCTGGTAATATACCCTGTATTCTTCCTTCCTGTAAACCCTGTCCCCAGAACACACTCCAGCCCATCCACATTCCCAAGTGTCAGCTCCAAAAACCTAGAAAGACATTTTACCCAGAACTCCCAGTGGACAAACCTATCAGTATCCCAGAATTTTCTGTCAAGTAACACATAGCCTCTACACTCTCCTAAGAACCAGAGTGGGCAATAGAACCCAAGAAAAAAATACCCACACAACAAAGACAAGACCAAATATCACACACGAAATTACTGTTTTCCAAAACCCAGATATCTATATGCCAGTATAAAAATATAATCAACATCAACCTGGGCAATATGTTTCTAGTAGAACCCAGAAACCCTACAACAGTAGGCCTGAGTATTATAACATAGTTGGAACACAAGACAAAGATCATAAAATAAAGAGAAAAGGAATAAATTCCTTAAAGAAATCAATGAAAACACAAAGAGTGGAAGGAAATAAGCAAAACAGTTCATGACTTTAAAGTAGAAATAGAATCAATAAGTAAATCAGGAAGAGAAAAAATTTAATTTAGGAACTTGATCTGAAACCTTAGAGGCAAGCTTTACTAACAGAACACAAAAGATGTAAGAGAATTTCAGGCACTGAAGATGCAATAGAAAACAGAGATACCTTGGTAAAAGACAATGTTAAATCTAAAAACAAAAACAACAGCAAAAAGCCAACAACAGCAAAATAAACGTAGTGTATCCAGGAACTCTGGAACATTATGAAAAGAACAAATCTAAGAATAATAGGAATGGAAAAAAGGAGAAGAAACCCAGGTCAAAGGCACAGAAAACATTTTTTTTCAACAAAATTATAAGAAAATTTACCTAAGCTAAAAAAAAAAGGAGAAGCCTATCACTGTACAAGAAGCATACAGAACACCAAATAGACTGGTTAAGAAAAGAAAGCCCCCTTGGCACATAATAATCAAAACACTAAAGGAACCAAATAAAGAAAGAATATTAAAAACTGCAAGGAGAAAAAACAAGTAACATATGCAGGCATATTTGTTAAAATAACACCCAATTTCTCAATGGCGACCCTAAAAGCTGGGCCTGAACAATGTTCAGACTTTAAGAAACCATATATGCCAACCTAGACTACTATATCCAGCCAAACTTTCAGTCACAATAGAAGGAGAAAATAAGGCATTCCACAATAAAACCAAATTTAAGCAATATCTATCTCCAAATCTAGGCTACAGAAGGTGCTAGAAGGAAAACTTTAACCTAAAAATAACCACACCTAAGAAAACAGAAGGAATAAATTATCCAAATAAGCAAATCAAAAGATGAGAAACACACACACACACACACACACACACACACACACCAAAATAACAGGAATCAACAAGCATCTCAGTTCCCCAATAAGAATATACAAACTAATAGAATGGGTACAAAAATAGGATCCATACTTCTGTTGCATCTAAGAAACATGCCTTAACATCAAGGATAGACATCATTTCTGGGTAAACAGAAAAAGATATTTCAAGCAAGGGGACTTCAGAAACAAGCTGGTGTATCCATTTTAGTATCTGAAAAAATATGTTTCAAACCAAAACTAATCAGAAGAGACATGAAATGATATCCCATATTCATGAAATGAAAAAGCCACCAAGAGAACATTCCAATTCTTAACATCTATGCTTCAAATACAACGACACCCAAGTTTGTAAAAGAAGCACTGTTACAGCTTAATAAATCATGTATTGACACCCACACACTGATAGTGGAAGGTTTCAATACCCTACTCTCAATCAATAGACAGGTCATCCAGACAAAAACTAAACAGAAATACTGGAGAACCAAATGGACCTAACATATTTATAGAACATTTCTCCCAAACACAAAAGAATATATACCTTCTTATCTGCACCTCATGGAACTTTCTTCAAAATTGACCACATACTCAGAGACAAAGCAAGTCTCAACAGATACAAGAAAATTGAAATAACACCTTGCATCCTATCTGTCTACTGGTGTAGGAGGTTCTTCTGTCTATGTGTTGCTTTCATTGGTTGAATAAAGAAAATACCTTGCCCTTTTGATAGGGTAGAACTTAGATAGGTGGAGTAGACCAAACTGAATTCTGGGAAGAAGGGCAAACAGAGAGACGCCATGAAGCTCCTAGGTCAGACATGTTGAGTCTTTCCAGGTAAGCCACGGCCTCGTGGTGACATACTGATTATTAGAAATGGCTTGAATGAAGATGTGAGATTTAGCCATTAAGAGGCTAGAACTAATGGGCCAGGCAGTAATTTAATTAATGCAATTTCTGTGTGGTTATCTCAGGGGCTAAGCCAGCTCCTCCTACTACAGTCTACTATAGATTAAGGCTAGATATTAACAACATCTCTTGTCACCAAATGAAGCTTCCGGTACCAGGACTGGGTTCTATCTAGTTGAATTGTTGGCCAAAGAATTCCCATGGAAATCCCCAAACAATCCATGCTGTTGTCAAGACTACAGGTTGCTCTCTGTGATCTGATGACAAGGCTCTATTGCTAAAGATAACATCTATATAACTCATTGAACATGGAAGACAAATTGGTGACCCTATTGCTAACATCTTTGGTACAGTAAGGAATTCTGCATACTACCAAAGGAGAAGCATAAATTCCAAACCAGTCACAAAGTCCTTCAATCTACTATGGTATTTTTCCTGTAAGGTATGTTAAACAATAGTACCAAATTCTACTGTTCCAAAAAAAATTGCAATGAAATGATAATCAATGACATTTTACTATACTCATAGACTATGTCTTACTCCACCATCAGAGAAGCTTCCTCCCTGCAACAGACGGGAACCAATATAGAGACCCATAGTCACACACTGTACAGAGACCTTGGAATGTTCAGTCCTAAATGGATATCTCTACCATATCCCTTTCAACAGTATTCAGCGATCCTTGAGGAAGATGCAGAAAGAGTATAAGAGCCAGAGGGAATAGAGGACACTAAGCAAGCAAGGCCCACTAATCAACAGGGTTTGTGCACATATGAACTCAATGAGACTGAGATATCATACATAGGGTCTGTACAGGCCTGCACCAGATGGGACCCATATCCTGGAATATCTTGTTTTCTCCATCAATGGCAAAAGAAAGATTTGCTGGGTATAGTAGTCTGGGTTTGCATCCATGGTCTCTCAGTGTCTGCAGCACATCTATCCAAGACCTGGATTTCATGGTTTCCATTGAGAAGTCAAGTGTAATTCTGACAGGTTTACCTTTATATGTTACTTGGCCCTTTTCCTTTGCAGCTCTTAATATTCTTTCTTTATTCTGTATGCTTTGTGTTTTGATTATTATATGGTGAGGGGATTTTTTTTTTGAGCCAGTCTATTTGGTGTTCTGTATGCTTCTTGTACCTTCATAGGAATATCCTTCTTTAGGTTGGGAAAGTTTTCTTCTATAATTTTGTTGAATATAGTTTCTGGGCCTTTGAGCTGTAATTCTTCTCCTTCTTCTACCCCTATTATTCTTAGGTTTGGTCTTTTCATGGTGTCCCAGATTCCCTGAATGTTTTATGTTAAGAATTTGTTGGATTTGCTGTTTTCTTTGATCAATGAGTTTATTCCTCTATAGTATCTTCAGTGTCTGAGATTCTTTCTTCTATCTCTTGTATTCTGTTGGTTATACTTGACTCTGTAGTTCCCGTTCGTTTACCCAGATTTTCCATATCCAATCATCCCTCAGTTCATGTTTTCTTTATTGCCTCCATTTCAGTCTTCAAGTCTTGAACTGTTTCCATTACCTGTTCAACTGCTTTTGGGTATCTTTGAGGGATTTATTAATTTCTTCTAACTTTTTGTTTGTCTTCTTATCCATTTCTTTAAAAGAGTTTTTCACATTTTGTTTAAGAGCCTCTATTATTTTCATAATGTTACTTTTAAGGTCGATTTCTTCTACTTCTTCTGGAATAGGGTGTTCAAGTCTTCCTGTTGCGTGTTCACTGGATTCTGGTGTTGTCATGTTGCTTTTCAGGTTATTGGAGGAATTCTTGCCCATCTCTTCCTTCAAATGCGGCCAAGAGAATTTTGGCATCTTGGTCCATCTTTGCTGTGACTGACTGTGTACTTGGGGGATTTTCTTGGTCTGCCCTCTCTTAGGATCCCTCAGCACTGGAGCTGGCTCTCAGATCCCCCGCCCTGAAGCAGGCTGTGCTGGTGGATCTAAGGACCCCACAGATGGAAAGGAGTGCTTGGGGGCAAGATGGGATGGGGTAGCTAGAGAAAGCCAGTAGCCAGGGAGCTGAATGTCCAGAAACATTTAGGGAAATAGAGGGGACCTGTACTCTGTTCCTGGGACTGTCAAGCCCGGTGGGCACACACTTACCCCTCTGGATGGATTTCCCCAGTGCAGGAGCAGGGACTCTTGCTGGGCCAAGGACCTTGCAGACAAAAGGGCAGCCTTGGAGGGCGGTCAGGGTCTTATGGAACAAAGAAGCCCCTGCAGCAGGAGCTGGAGGGTCCCTGTTCTCTGTTCCCCAGACGGCACACACTTACCGCTCTGGATGGATCTCCTCAGTCTCTGTGTTTGTGTTTCTATGTGTGTGCATATGTGGTACTGGGATCAAACTCAGAGTCACATACATGCAATACAAGCCTTGATATTAATCTCCATATCATCATAAATATTTTTATAATTGCAAAGGTACTTGATTCAGTATATTTACCATAATTCAGTTTGTTAGTATACATCATACCCTTGAAAGTGTAGATATACAGTCTTGAACATGTAGTGATCATGGAAGCATATAATCAGTTGAACAGTGGCATGTTGCTATAACTCGTCTTCTGTCTATTTTAAAGCATGAGTTTGAATGTGAAGAGACCCTCCTGTAAGGGAGACCCTCCAGCGGACCCCCCCCCCGACCGAGAGAAGACTCCAGACAACCTCGGCTCCACAAGCAAGAGGCGTTTATTGAATACACAGGGGCCTGCGGATGCTGCAGCAATCGGGTTGCTGAGCATACTGGGCCAGGGACACAAGGCAGTTTATATATGTTTTGGGGTGGCAGGTTTAGGGGCACTCAGCAACAAGCATCTGATTGGCTAACTCAACTTAAGCATAGGGGTTATTCTGGGGGCCCAGTTGTTTGTCCTACTTGGATTCCTGGAAAAACCACAAGATCAGATAAACATCCTGGTGGTAAGGGTATTGCAGCTGGCTAGGACTCTCTGTTCCTTCTTATCTTCCTGTTTGGCAACCCCAGGTGGTTGGGTGGGGGTCACGGGGCCCGTCTGCTGTTCCCCTTTATCTCTGAGGGAACTGGGCCCTTGGCTGACTGGAAGGGCACATAATTTTATTTTTATAATTATTTTTATTTTCTTCAGAATGCATACTATTTCTATATTCAGAATGATATGTGTAATTCAGATAATTTCATATGTCCATTTTATTGATGAATTGTAGGGACATACGGGCTACAAGACAGAGAAATGAGACAACCTGAAGTCTGCCTAAGGGCCTAGTAACAGGTGCTGTCAAAGGTCGTGACCATGCCTAGCCAATGAGAGGCGACAATGTAATGTCAATGGGTCAGAAAAGAACCTGGGTGCTGGTAGGAAGGTATATAAGGCCATCTCCATTGCTGAATAAAGGAGTCTGCTGTTTGCCTTTTACCTAACTCCCAATGTCTATACCATCGACGCTATGACTTCTCATCCCTTCCCTGAGGGAGCCGTTAGGACACAGCAACAATCAATAAGAGAATTTATTTTTTGGTTTCAGGGCCAGTTGAAAGAAGAAAAGGAACTAGGTATTGAACTTCATGCTTAGGGTTTAAAGACCATTAACTTGATTTAACAGGGTGCAATGATTATATCCACATGTTGATCAGAATCAATTATAAGCCACAGGATAAAAACAAATAAACAGTGCCCCAAATCCGAGTGGCTTATTCTAACAAAGATACTTCCCATAGATATAAATTGAAAGTTGTTTGGGAATCCACAATGCATTTTTTTTCTAGCATACAGACTAGTGAAGCTTTCATGCATAATATTGCTCTAAGGACTGTGATCCTGAGAGCCACAGGCTACTTTTAGGAGTTTTTTAATATCTTATTAGATATACTAAGGACTGAAAAGCAAGGATGTATAATCATATCTTCCTATAGAGATGAAACTAGAGTGAGGAAACCTGAATTGTCACACAATTGACCTATTTATAGACTGAATTGTTTCACCCCCAAAGCCTGCTGAAGTCACCAATCTCAGTACTAGTGTGTTAGAACACAGGGCTTGCAGAGGAGTAATAAGGTTCATGTATCACAAATTCACCAGAGTTTTGAGAAGGAGAGGCCAAGCATCTGTGCAGAGACACTAGGAGTGTGACACCGAGGGAGTGGTGGTCATCATCAAGCAAGGGAAAGCAGCTGTTTTGTTTGGAATCATCTCTTCTGTGGAATTATGCAGTGACCACCCCAAGAGACTAAGAAAAGTCAAGTATAGCATCTATTCCTGAAACTATGTGTGGATAGTTTACTGATTTCTTCAGCATTATGTATTCTAATTGGAAAAGAGGTCAGAAAGACTACAATTTAAAATAATACAATCACCCAAGGAAGGAATTTGGTATCATCCATCTAATTTTTCTTGATAGCTTATATGAAATTGTCATATCTGCATGCACAAATAGGTTTCTCAGTATAAGTAGGCTCATGCTCTGTCAATGTGAAGAGTCCAGGCCATTTTTCAAGGTAGTTGATTAATTGCAAGGAATACTTCTAACTCTAAAATCTCTTTACAGGGAGAGTTTGATATTAAGTTGCACGTGGCATCACTTTATCATCAAAAGTTATTTAAAAGGAAGAAAGTATGGCAATAACCTCATCAGCAACAGGATGCAGAAGTTTTTGATCAGTGAACCTGAAAATTCTACGTTTAGAGCTACATGGAATAAAATTCTTTATATCTAACAGTTTTAATGTATGCTGAACCCTCTGTATTTTAGAAGTTTCAAGCTGTAGTAATCTAAATATCATGTTCTTTACAAAAGGTTATTCTCATGAATTAAAAAAATAACATGCTACAGTCAGCACACAAAACCACTGAACTACACAAAAATTTTAGGCTTATTAGAACACAAAACAGTGAGAGATGGTGCACATGTTGAGTGACTAAAAGTTTTGTGGGAACTAGTGTCATGTTCACTTTATTCTATTCAGTGTTCACACTAAATTAGACATTACAGTTTTTAAAGAATCTTTAAATGGAATGTTTTTGAAGATCTTAAAACCTACTTGAATAATAACACAATTATGTAAGCCATCCCTTGGGTATACCCACCAGTACTGTTTTTAAAAAAGAAATACTTTATTTAGAATGAAATTTCTAAGCAGAAGAAAACAAGTATTGTAGGAATAATTTTATAGGTATCTTTGAAAGCCTGATTTACAGAAAGTCAAAAAACCCCAACTCATTAGGTCATTAAAATTCTGAAAGTCGTATTCTGTTTAGCTCTAAATGCATATCATCCTGAGCTATCCTTGTTAAAACAATCCAATTAGAAAATAGTATATTCTGAATTACTTAACTCTATCCCAGGATGGGAATTAATGCAACTATGTCATCTAGACTATCAGAGTTCATACATTCTATTAATGCTAATTACATTTATGAAATGCAAATTAGTTACTTCCCTTTTGTCTGTGTATTTATGTTAATGTGCACAATTTAAGCTAAAACAAAAACACAAGCCAATAATCTCCATATAAAATGAAAATGATTAATTTTTGTTAATTGCTGCATTAATGGTATGGAGCCCCAAATACACAGAAGCTCTAATTTTTCCAGTTTGTTTATTTATTTTTTCTTTCAACACTATAAAAATGAATTCATCTGTGCAGGGTTAAACAGCTACAGATCTCAACATTTATCTAGGGAAATTTTAAAAACCTCTGTTAGGATTTTGGCTCAGAGGCTGGGAGTTAAACTGAAAACTGTCAGATGGAAAGAATAATATTGGTACTAATTAAATGAAGCAAAAGATGACAGTCCTCAAAAACTTTCTCAAATGCTGCCTTCACTATGTAAGCCACATACACAGAGTGCAGGGAAGTACTAATATGTCAACTCTCTAGGGGAGGCCGATTCTCATGTTAGTTCAGCCATTTGCCAGGTCAGTAACTTCAGGAAACTTGTTCAACTCTAGACTCATCTATGAAGTGTTTAAAAGTCATATATAACTCCCAAGACTCCTATCAAAGACAGTATGGGGTAATTTAAACCTCTGGCTATAGGGGGAGGCTGCTTGTTGGGTTCCAGCCGCTTAGCCCCGAAATAACCACACAATTTAATCATTGCTTGGCTCATTAGCTCTAGCTTCTTATTGGCTAATTCTTACTTCTGAATTTAACCCATTTTTATTAATCTGTATATCGCCATGAGGCTGTGGCTTACTGGGTAAGTTCCCAGCTTCTGTCTCCCATGGCAACTCCATGGCTTCTCTGATTCTGCCTTCTTCCTCCCAGCATTCCGTTTAGTTTTCTCTGTTTAGGTCTGTTCCCCTATAGCTCTGCTGTAGGCGCAAAGCAGTTCCTTTATTAACCAATGATATTCACAGCATACAAAGGGGAATCCTACATCATCAGGCTTAGCACAGTATATAGTAAAATAATAACGGCTCAACAAAATTAATGATTGTTGTAACTGTGGCTTGAATGTGTTTTCTCTCCACCCACACCAATGTTGAGGCTCACTCCTCGATTTGTCCATACTGGTATCTTGGAGCTTTTGGGGAAGCATTTGGATCACACAGATGGAACACTCAGGAATGGATGAATGTGGTAGTTTTAGTAGTGAGATCTTCCTCTTTTGGATAGCATCAGTTTCATATGCACAGAGTGCTATGAAATGTGACTGTGCAAACTAAAATTTTGCTAGAACCTTGTTCTTGTACCTTACAGTCTCCAGGAACATAAGCTAAGACAAACAAATGACCAGACCAAAAACACTTGTTTTTAAAAATATAAATTTCCAACTCTTAAGGACAGAAACAGGAACAGAAAATAGGAGAGTTTTAAAAACATACAAGACATTCACACTGCTCAATCAAATTAGCTATTATTGTCATATAGTCGCAGCTGAATTATTCCAATCAATAATTATCAATACATTTTAGTTAATATAATCAATGTTGGTCAATAAAGCTGAACCTGTGCCACAGAGGTACATGTCTGAAAGACAGATTGAATTTTCTTTTGTTAGCAGGATGATCTCAGAATATAGGTTATTAGGCAGACAATGTGAATTTTTTTTCCTGTGCCAAAGACATACGGATTTAGCTGTTAAAAATTATCATTCCAAGCTCTCAGCTATAAAACAAAACAATATATTCTGTGGATTTTCTCTGTAATGAAGCATGAGACCCTTCCTACACCTATGGTTTTTGTCACTCCTGGTGAGATTCAGCTACTGTGTTGACCAATCTAGGTCACTTTGGTGAGCAAGACTGGGTTTTAAAATTTGTCTTACAAGCCTCTGATTCCAAGTCAGTGCTGAACAAGTCCAACAATGCTTCAGCTGGACAAACAAGGTCAGGTAAAGCCGTCTTTGCTCTCTGGTATTTTTATGTGAAAATGACATTTACTCTTAGGAAAGATGGAGTATGGGACTGAATATCTGCTTTCAGTTCAACTGAGCAGAAATCACTTCGGTAGAGACTGGGGTGCATGAGGACCTGTGTTCAGATTCCTAGCACCCACATAAAAAGCTGGGGGCAGCCGCATGCATTTGTAATAGCAGCACAGGGAGGAGGAGACAGGCAGATTCCTGAATGCAGCAATAAGACAGTCTACCATAATCAATGAGCACCAGGTTCAATGAAAGATTCTGTTTCAAAAAATAATGCAAATAGTGACTAAGCAAGTCACTTACTTTTCCCTCTTGCATCCCCATATGTACACATATACACAAATATACCATACATAGGCGTATAACAATGAAACTATTTTTGTAGTCATGTCATAAGCAATCAAGGATGTACATTTTATGGCCATTATCAAATGTTTTAATCAAACATTTACAAACTAAGCAAGAAATCTTCATATCCTAAATTCAACATTAGCAACTCTTAAACTGTGCTGAAAATAAATGAAAGCTCCAAGAAAGTTAATCTGCATTTACTGGGATCCTACTGAACTAAGCTTTATTTGATGGAAAGTAAAAAGACTGAGGAAGAGCAGTACGATGTCAGAGTTGTTCCTTCCAACATCTTGGAGGACATGCACGACAGAACTCCCATGTTTGGCCATGGGTTTAAATCTAAGGACTTGGGGTAAGTAATCATGAGCTTAAATCTCACTGTGCTTATTTTCTGGTCAGATAACACTACACAGGGCACCTAACCTCATAAAATTAAATTTAGTAAAATATAAAAGATAAAATAATGCATTGCTTATGTAGATCTGCTGAGATGATTTTATGAGGGGTTTCATGTGGGATGCCTTGTACACAAGAGTCACTTATGTACAAAGGTCACTCTAGTCCTTATCCCTTCATAGGAGGTCTTCCTTCTGACTGCATTCTAGAGGACCATAGTCTACATTATCATTTCCATCAGGATCTCTTATCTGCACAACACAGTTTATCCCTCCTGAAGATGCTAGAAGTTGTTTTCTTTCTTTTGGTTTTCTGAAAGGAGGTATGAGGTCTTTATTCTAGCTCCCCCATTTTTCCCAAACGAAAAAAAAATAAAACAAACAAGATACCACCCAACTCTCACTATTTGTTTTCAAGAATAGTTAAAATATACTTAACTGTAGGCTGTCCAAGAACAAAAATTCTAAGTTTCACATGCTACATCATGTAAGAATCTTGAAAAATTCATATGATGTAGATACTTTGAGATACATAAAATGTGGAGTTTTAGGTATATGTGAAATAAAATCACTACAGAACTTAAAGTTCATTAAGTCAATGACTATACCATGTTACCTTTACCTTGTCTATGTTTAGATAAACAATTGCTGTCCTTATTTTTCACAGTTGACTAGTGAACTGTGTTCTGTTTAGCCCCCAACTCTGGAAAGATATAGAGAATTGATTAAAGCCTTAAGTAAAAAAAAACTTGATATGCATAGCTTTATGAATGTTACCCAGGTAATGGAAAACATTTGGATGAGTGGAGAAGGACAGATATTTTTGTTCTTGTCCTTCAACCCAAGAAGAATCTTAACTTTGACACTGTCATTTTTTAAAAAAGTTCTCATTGTCATATAAAAGAACAAGTATAATTTGATTTGTGTGTTTTTGTAAATATATGTAGACATGTATTTTTATGTGAAGTCATGCATAGATATAGGTAAATAAAAACAGTCATGTGTATATGAAAATATGTATTATATTTGCTTGCTTTCTCTGGATATTTTAAATGATCCAAAAAAAGGAAGATATCAAAAAGAATATTATGTTTCTTACTTTATTTTTTATTTTATCCTAAGACATTAAAACCTAGAAATATAACTGAATTCTCTGAAGAGTGATGTTGATAAAGTATTTGACTAATATTCCTTTCTGCCATTAATAAATAGTACATGAAAATATGAAAAATAAAGGAGAGATAGGTAAATTGTAGCTTTTATTCTTCTTGCCTTCTAATTTGGTTTGTCTGTGCCTATAAATGTTTTATCTATCTGTACTTGAGTGTCAAAACAAATAATTTTAGCCTTAAATCTGGCTACTGAGGTTAACATTTTGATTTTAACTTTTGTCTGCACAAGCTGAATAATTGAGTGCACGTTTGTGATGGATGTTTGGCCCTCTGTAAATGCGCTTCTCGATTTTGAGAAAATTTCCAACCTGTGAGCTTTATTTCTTAATAAATTGATGAATTCCCCTCAATAAAACCTAGAAGTCCCTCTCATCTTTTAGTCTCTTTGGAAGTCAGAATTGTTATCTGATCAAAGTTATGTTCCTCATGGATATTCATGTTAGACTTTATATGCACAGATTCAGAATAAATAAAAGATTCATTAGGGGGCTCGTGGTGGCCAAATTGGCAGTGTTGCCTTACTCCAAGAACAGACAATCCATGGTTTGGTCATCCCCATCTAATATCAGTGTAGTTTAGAAAGGACTGGAACAATGATATACACTTGTGGTTTCTTGCTGGTTACTTTAGTATTCTTCAGGTGCTATAGCATGTTTTGCAGTGTGTTCTACTTAATGCCTAATTATCCCTAGTTTGTTTAATTTTAAGACTATGTGTTCCCTTCTCTTCTGTATTCGTTACTTTTCTATTGCTGTAAAAAAAATGCCTTGACCAAAAACAACTTACAGAAGGAGGGGTTTATTTGGACTTACAGTAACAGAAGGATGAGTCTATCAGGTTGGGGAGGCATGGCAGCCGGTCAGCAGAGAAGGCTGAAAATTGGGAAGTAGAGAACTCATCTCCTGAGCTGAAAGCATGATGGTGGGGGAGGGAGTGGTAAACTGGCAGTAGGTGAAACTTCTATCTCACGAAGCCCACTCACAATGATATACTTCCTCTAGGTAGGCTGTACCATCTACCCTTCACCAAACAGCATCATCAGCTGGGTCCCAGACATTCAAATACCTGAGCCTTGGGGGAATATATCTTATTACAACCACCACATGTTGCTCCTTTCCTCCCACCTTCCCTTCTCTTCTTCCTTCCTTTCTTTCCTCCTTCCACTTTTCCTTCCTTCTACTCTCATTCCCGCATAACCCAAGATGATTAATTTTTTAGAACTGTCATAAACTGCTTAAGTCTGAAACTTAGACATAGAAATTCTATAGATAGAAATCATTGAAAGTTTTATTTTAATTTCTGTGATCCATTATCATTGGTCTGAAAAAATTTTTCAGTCCATCTTTGAATTAAATTACATAAATCCAAAAACACATTTTTTGGGAGGAAATGTGAAGTGAAGATTTTTATATAGGTTTCTTCATAAGAAATTTGAAATATATTAATTCCAGCATGAAAAACTGAAGTAGTTGTTTTTACTCTTTGGCTCTTCGAGGGGCTTGCCACCCAGCTCCCAAATAAATACACAGAGGCTTATTCTTACTTATGAATGCCCAGCCTTTGCTTGGATTGTTTCTAGCCAGCATTTATTAACTTAAATTATCCTATAAACCTTTTGCCTCTGAGGTTTTATATTTCTCTATTCTATATACATTTTTTCACTTCTTTCTCCATGGCTTGAAGCATAACTGCGTGACTGGTCCCTAGAATCTTCCTCTCCTCTTCTTTCTTGTATCTTCATCTTTTTCTCCCAGATTTCGCTTCCTATTTATTCTCTCTGCATACTATCCTATCCTTTCTCCTGTCTCACTATTGGCTGTTCTGCTCTTTATTACACCAATCAGATGTTTAAGATAGGCAAAGCAATACAGCTTCACAGAGTTAAACAAATACAACATAAAAGAATGCAACACATCTTTGCATCATTAAACAAATATTCCACAACATAAACAAATATAACACATCTCAACTAATAATCTACAACAGAATATTACTAAATATTCTCAATAAAAATACACTATATTCTTGTAAAACATTGGTAATTTTTTGTATATGTGTGTTGGTTCTTTTTCTGTTAACAAAAGTTAGAGTCATTGGAGAAGAGGGGCTCTCATTGAAAAACTACTTCCATAAGATTGGCCTATAAGTAAGTTTCTTGGACATTTTCTTGATTCAAGTCTGATAGCCCACTCACACCAGCCCACTGTGAGTGGTGCTCTAGTATGATGGTCATGGGTCCTATAAGAAAGTAGGCTGAACAAGCCTCGAGGAACAAGCCAGTAAGCAGAGTTCCTCCATGGCTTCTGCTTCAGTTCCTGCCTCCAAGTTCCTACCTTCAGTTCCTGCCCTGCCCTTCCTCAGTGATGTGTGTGACTTAAGGCTGAAAAAAAAGTCTACCTCTCCATGGTCATGGTGTTTTGTCATAGGGATATAAATGCTATCTAAGAAAGTTTGCCTTATATTTTATTGAAAAATAAGATTTTATTATGATTCTAGCTTCTTTGAATGGGGTAGACTACCTTATTTTTACATATTCATACATTCAGAAGATGAACTTATGAATTATGCCATTCAATTCTAAAATTAATTGAAATGAAATAAATTTCATTCATATAAACTAATACATCATACCATTAAATTAACCATGTGGATGTTTAATTTATTCCTAAAATCTTAAGCAACTTGAAGTTATTTTATTTAACAAGCAGAGAAAAAGTATTAACAGTTACAAGGTAGTTATTAATTTTTTTCAAAATGCTTCTTTTCACAAACAGAATTCATTTTTAGAACAGTTTTAAGTTCACAACAAAATGTAGCAAAAATTATAAAGTGCCCATATATCATATACTCTTCATCTCTCAATGCTTTTGTGTCCAATGCCACAGGGCACAATACTACTTGTCACTGCTGATAAACATACATTGGTACATCCCTGTTTCCTAAAAACCACAGTTCACATTAGAGTTCAGTCTCAGTGTTGTACATTCTATGCTCTTGGTGAGGTTTAACAACACACATTCATATTGCAATATCATACAGAAAACAGTTTCACTGTCTTAGATTCCCTTTGCGTTCTGTCCATCCACTGCCCACTCCTGCACAATCTTCGTAATCTCTGGATGCTTAACCATTTTCATTGTTTTGACTTTCCAGAGTACTCACATAATTAGAAGCATGAAGTAAATGACTTTTGAGGCTGGCTCTTTAATATACATTTACCTTTCTCATGTGTCTCTTTGAAATTAGATATTTTTGCTACCATTTAATATAGATGAACTTGTCTAGATATACAATTTTAAAAAAAATCTGTTTTCTTCCTGAGATTCATATTAGTTCTTCCATGTTTTGTCATGCATAAAGCTGTTATAATCAGGCACACAGTCTGCTGTAGACAAAACTATGCAATTATTGGATCATATGGTAATGACATATGTAGTTTTAGAAGAAACTTTCCAGTTGTTTTCTCTACTTTTGTGCCTTCCCAACAGCAAGGTCGATAACTTACACTTGTTCCACAACCTGATCTAGTTGGTGTTAATGTTGGGTGCTTATCATTCTGATGGTTGCATAATAACTCCAAGACTGCCCACCAACATTGCAGGCTATTGCTATTGCTCTTTGTTGCTCTCCAGACCTTGATGGTAAGGCCCTATTGCTAAACATACTATATATTTGAGTCATAGAAAGTAGAGAGATAAAGCCGGTTTTGATTGGAAGCTTCATAACTTGCTAGCTTTCACAGAGCTGAAAATGATGATGACTGTCCTGGAAAAGACATGAGAGCAATGATACAATAATGGCATGAACATCATGGTAATAACCAACTACTTTCTGATTGGATTTAAGTCCCACACCAAAGGTGGAACCCATACCTGGAACCATTGTTAGGCCAAGAATCTATGGCCAGACAGGTCATAAGCCCTACAGGATAAACTTATACTATTATTCTGCTAAATGGACACAGTATTAAACGGACTCCTAATAATATCTTTGTATCTGTAGACCAATACCACTTTTAACCCTCATCTGAGAAGCTTCTTTTTGCAGTAGAGAGACCCACATTTGGCCAAGGTACAGAGAATGAGAGACTGGCAGAATGTTTAACCCTAAATGGTAAACATGACACACACACACACACCCCATATCACATTCGCTCTTTTCCTAGCTCAGGAATCTTTGCAGAAGAGGGCGAGTGGAGAGGAAACAGTGTCTTCTGGACATAGCAGGGCAGTTTTACTTATAAACTTGGTTGTGACAGCATGTACAAAAACCAAGCCCAAACCAGACCAAACCCTAGCACGGAGAGAAAGTTGGAGAGGCCATCCTACCTGCAGCCATGGAGCTATTGGCAATGCTTAGCTGCTAGAAGATGGAGAGGCAGTTTTCTCTAAGACTGTAAATTTGATCACACTCCAGTTAAAAGACCATGCATCCAAGAATAGTTGGGCAGCATAAATAGGCCTTAAATTTTTTCTTATATTTTTTTAAAAAAAACCCAGATTTGGGTATAAAAGGAAGGAGAGGTAGACCTGTAAAGAGTTTGCACTGAATGAATATGATTAAAACATGAAGGAAACACTCAAAATAATAATATATATAGTATTTTAATGAAGTGTATTGATATATTATTGATAGGTAGATTGATGATTCATAGATAAATTAGGTAAGCAGATAGAACTATGACCTGTAGCACAAATAATAAAAACCCAGAGACACCCATTGGGGTTCAGCCTGAAAGTCAGCAAAGCAAAGCAGCCAGCTACTAGCTCTTACCTCTACCTCAGACCGAAAATGAAAGATCCTGCCTCCAGGAATCCTCAGAATGAGACTCAGAATGAGATCTATCTCTTCCCGTTTTATATTTCTCTCTAGTGCTGGGATTAAAGGCATGCACCACTACCACCCGGCCTAAAAGGCTAACTTCTGTGGCTTCTCAGAATAATGGTGTGTGTAAGCACTGCCTGGCCTGTATAGCTGACTAACTTGACTGCTTTACACTGATCTTCAGGCAAGCTTTATTTATTAAAATCCAAATAATATACCACTATATCTCCACTTTTTTGTCTAAAATTAAAAGGCTCTAACTGATAAATGAAAAACTATATACATTAAGTAAAATAACTATATACTCTATATATGTATATGAAATAAATATATCAGCAATGTCTACTCCATTTGCATTTGAAAAATTCAGAGAAAATACTTCATATCTATTTTATGCTTACTCACAAAAGGTGAAATATAGTGTTATATTATTTGTGTTTTAATAAATAAAGCTTGCCTGAATACCAGTGCAAATAGTCCCACCAGTCAGTCATACAGGCCAAGCAGTGGTGGCACACACCTTTAATCCCAGAAGCCACACTAGTTAGCCATGGAGGCTGGGCAGTGGTGGAACACACATTTAATCCTAGCATTAGAGAGGAATATAAAGTGGGAGGAGAGAGGTTTCATGCTCAGTCTCATTCTGAGGATTGATGGAGGCAGGATCGCCATTTTGGTCTAAGGTAGATAGAGGTAAGAGCCAGTAGCTGGCTGCTTTGTTTTTCTGATCCTTAGGTTGAACCCCATTATCTGTCTCTGGGATTTTATTATTCTTGCTACAATGACCAAAAATGAGAAAATATATAGAAAGTGCTGTGTTAATATTAAATCATATATACAAAGGGATAAATCCTTCAAGTCTCTAGAAAATACCCTTTATGATAATATTATGGATTTTAAAAATACTTAATCTTTTTTCCTTTATCATCTTTTTCTCAAAGTTAATCTGCTGGGTTAAAATTGTTCTATGTGCTTTCATGTATCACAAAGGTGGCAGTACTCAAAACCTAAATATTTCTTGCAGGTGCTGTCTGAACTCAATATTTTGGAGTGAATGTGACAGTATAAAACCTTACTAGTTTGGAAGGTGGGGAGGATAGCGACATGTACTCAATTACCCTGAGTCACACATCTATACCAGGGTTTTTCTTTTGGGCCACCAACCAGTTGCCAAATCATTCCACAGAGACGTACTATTAGTTTTGAATGTTCGACCTAGCTTACATATGTTTCTGGCTACCTCTTTTAAATTAACCTGCTTCTCTTTATCTCCTTTCTTACTTCTGTATATCTTACTTTCACCGTTTCTCTATGTCTGTCTGTCATCTACCTGGCTTCTTGCCCTGGGCATGCCCTTCATTTTCTCCTCCTTCTCTGTTCTTCCCTTTTTTCTTCTCTCAAGCTTAGATTTCCCCTCCTATTTATTTCTCTGTCCGACAGCACCATCTACCCTTTCTCTGCCTAGCTATTGGCCATTCAGCTCTTTATTACAACAATCAGGTGCCTTAGATAGGCAAGATAAAACAAACGCAACACATCTTTACATAATTAAACAAATGCAACTCGAACAAATGTAAAACATCCTTACATTTCTAAACAAATGTAGTATAAACGAAAGAACCATGTCTTTTCACAGGTAAAGTAATATTCTGCAGCATAAACAAATATAGCACATCTTTACCTAGTTAAACAGCAAATTTAGATTTCTAAGGTTTTTTTTTCAATATTTATTATAGGGTAAAATTATAGGTTTACTCTACAGAAAAGAAAGCAATTACACTGTTGGATTCTAAATAAGAATACTGCAGAACGGTCGTTTAGACGATAAGTACTAATTGAGGAGGAGATGAGTCTAGAAGAAGATAGTATATTCTTTACAAAAACAAACAAATAAGGCCAACGGATAAAGGGGGTAGAAAGGGTACTTCATCCCACAGTTGCTCTCTATCACGATAAAGGGAAGCGCCTCCTTATAGAAGGAAGTAAGAAAATGAAAACTACTTTAAAAAGAGTTGACACGTTAAGAAAAGCATAACAATAGCGGCAAGAAAGGGGTGAGCACAGGGCTCAGGGCCTGAGTGCTTGCCTAGCATGTCATAGAGCCCTGGCTTTCAGTCTCAGCACTGAAAAGATAAAATAGTAGAATACATAACATTTGTATTTGCCCACCAATTCAGACAAATGTACAAGAATATTAGAGAAAGGTCCTGGTTAGCTTTGATAGCTGATGTGTGTGCAAAGAGTCATTTTGAAAGTCTCTCAACTCTAATGTTTTGGATAAAATCTGTTTCAAGATTCGTACTGGCTTAATTATGAAGGCAATATTATCGAATTTTGCTTTAAAATTAGCAGAAAAGGGATTTGCGATTTTATGTAAGTACTTTTCATACACGAGACATAATTTTTATTCTAAAAATGAGTATTTTAAAAATTCGAAATACCAAATTAAATTGTATAAAGTCCTAAGACATAAAATGTCAAATTAATATTTTAATTTTTACCATTTATGTATAATGTAAGGAAGGCATTTTGTTGTTGTTGTTTTGTGGTGGTGGCACAGGCCTTTGATTCTAGCCTCAGGAGGCAGAGGCAGGTGGATCTCTGTGAGTTTGAGGCCAGCCTGGTCTACCGAGCGAGTTCCAGCACAGGCTCCAAAGCACACAGAGAAACCCTGTCTCGAAAAACCAAAAACCAAACCAAACCAAACCAAACCAAACCAACCAAACAAACAAAAAACAGAAAGAAAGAAAAAAAAAATTTCCCGTTGTAAGGAAGTTCAGGTAAATATTAAATGATCTCCATTTGGTGTAGGTTTTTTTTTTTCATGAATTAAAAGTGTGACAGAGGGCTGCATGCACCCTGATAGAAAAAATGCAACCATTAGGAAATATAACTTTAGAAATTTATTTTACAAAATGATAGTGATTTCATTAGTTTCTTTCAGTAATAATAAATGATGCCATATTATTATTTTTAATGTGAAACATTGTTCCCAGGAAGAAATAAAATCTTTATAAAAGAGGATTTTTTCCTTCATGCAAGAAAATATAAGATTTTAATCAATTATTTTAATCGTGACTTTTTTCAGTGGAAGATTATAACCCAAAATTTATGAGACACTGGATTAAATTAACTTTCACACTTATGTGTGCCCTTGGGTATTCAGTGCTGAGCCAGAGACTAGCAAATTAATTGTGGCAGAAAATGAGGAAATTCCTGTTAATTCTGAGGGTACCTAGAACTTAAAGTACACCCACAAGAAAAGCTACCGTCACACAGCAGAAAGAGCAACAGTCCAGGGTTTCCTGCAGAGAAGTAATCAAGTTATAAATGGAACGCTTGCCTTGATTCTAAAATGCCAGGAGGACATTGACTGTTTTCTGCTGTGTCTTGTGAAACAAGGCTGTAGAGGAGAGTTCTCCATTAACTTGACATCTTTTAAATTTTTATTTTATGTGTATGAATGTTTTGCCAGCATGTATGTATGTACTTCTCATGTGACAGGTGCCTGGTATCTGTGGAGATCAGAAGAGGGCCTTGAAACCCATGGAAGTAGAGTTACGGATGGTTGTGAGCCACTATGTATGGGGTGGGACCAAATCTCTGCAAGTGTAACCAGTGCAGTCAATCTCTGAGATGTCTTTCCAGACCCAAATCTGTTTTTTTGTTCTAAATCAGAAGCTTTCTACCATCCTTACTAGGAATACTACACACAGGCTTTATTTTGGAGCCAAAATTTTATTATGTTAATAAACTTCATGGCACATTAAAATATTTTAATATCTCTTAAATCACTTTGTATATTTATAATCAATAATGTTTTTAAATAATTAATGTGATGACCTGAGATCATTTAAAAATTTTAAATTCTACATGACATTTTAGGCCACACATTGTAGTGTGAATTAATAGAATAAATAACTCATTTTGAGGTTCAAAATCTCTAAGAAACCTGGCTGTGTCTGCTGTTCTAGCTATCCTGGAGGCTGGGGCACAGACAGACTGCTTGAGTCCAGAAATTCAGAGCCAGCCTGGGTACCATTTGAAGACCCAGTGCAAATAATAAGAAAACCAATACACAAAACCCTTCCTCCACTCCCTCCTCCTTCTCATACTTCCTTCTAGGATTGAGACAGGAAATTTCCTTGCTGTTTCTTCCACATTGTGGCTTTTTTTGACCCTCAGGGAAGAATATAGTCCTTGGCTTCTCACTGTAGGCAGCTTGCTATAATACTGATACACAAAGTAACTGCATTTGGCAGTGACGTATTTCTCAGATTCACTATGAAGTAGAGATCTGCTGTGTGAGTCTTCAAGAGTTCTTAGAGGATATCAGTCACAACTATGGCAAAAGTGGCACCGTCATGTGCTTCATGAATTGTGATGTCTGCTGTATTAAACACTAGTTAGAAATAAAGCATTTTGTAAGCAAACTACACCTTGTTTAAACGAGAAAGTCTCAACTAGGAGTGGTGGTACATCTTCGTAATCCCAGCACATGGAAGTAGAGGCAGAATGATCTCTGGTAGCTTGAGACCAGTTTGGTCAACATAGGGAGTTCCAGGACAGTCAATAACAGAGAGACTGTGTTTCACAAACAAAACAAACAAATAAACAGCAACAGCAACACTGATACTAGAAAGTCTCATATAACTGTTGAAAACTTAAAACTGAGAAACTGAAGCAAATGAAGCTCTAAAGTCTATTAGTTTTAAAATAGTCCTACACTGACTACTTGACAATATATTGAAATACTGAATACAATTTTAATAAATACATTTTAATTTTTATTTATTTACTTTTATGTGTAAGGGTATTTTGCTTGTATATTTGTCTGTGCACCAAGCCAGAGGACAGCATCAGATCCCCTATGTCTGAGGTTTAGACTGTTGTTAGCTGCAGTCTGGGAGCTGGGACTTTAACCTTGGTCATCTGGAAGAGCAGCTGGTTCCCATAACCACTGACCCACCTCGCCAGCCCCCATTTGTTTAATATTTGGCTAATGTTTCAAGTAGATCACTAGACATAAAACCTCATAAAAATGAAATTTTCTGTTTGCTGCTGTGTCTAGATTTAGAACAGTGTTTGACACATAACAGACTTAAATGATATCTGCTGAATGGGTGGGTGAAGTTATGCTGATACATAGCTGTCTGTACAATTGAGGTCTGTGGTTGCTTCCTCACTATCAAGTACTAGAGTCTTGGATTGATACTTGCTACAGTACTGGAACAATTCAATTAGATTACATCTCAGTCATCAGCAGCATCCATCTGGCAGACATTAATCACTCTTTATTTATTGGACTCTAGCTCTTATCCAGAAGAATCTGTAATCATGGCAACCAGTAAATAACTGACCAATTTTCCATCCTACGGTTGCCTAGATACACATATATAGATTAACTATGAAGTTTTTGAATGCTTGCCAGATAACATCTTACAGTGATTTGGGGAATGTTTTTCATGAAGTCCAAAAGTTCTTTCATCTATAAAGCTATATTTATGGGATGGTACTAAAGAAACGTGCAAGTGCCCTATTGTTCACAAAGGCTTGATGTGAAGATAATAGCTGGGTTGTACATGCGTGGTTGTAAAGGTGTGACATCATAGAGAAACTTCAGTGCGATCAGAAATGAGGATGAACCACAGCATGGTATTATCATGAACCACGGCTACCTCAGTGCCCGGGGGGCAGAGCTCCTCCATGGTTGTGCATAAACTTTTCACTGAGAACTGACTCTGATACCAGACGCTAAGCCACCTTTATGATGATTCCCTTAAAAGTTCCTAAACACAGGTGCATGGAAAAGCTAACTTCATGGTCCTTCCCAGCGCTAATTATTTGGTAATGATCAAAACGCTTCATGACCTGAAAAAGTTGTTTTAGTCCAGCCCATTAAACACCATGAAGAGCTGTCATTCCACCTTCTAACTTTCTGCCACTCAGGTGTTCATTTGCCAGATGCTTTCTAATTAAGATGACATAAAATGAGAATAATACGAATTGCACAAGAGGTGAGCATATCAGCCAAATTATGGTGCCAATAATAAAAATTCTCTTTTCTATTATTTGGCCAAGATGTAATTACTTCCCAGTGTTCCTATTGAAATTATTGTGGGTCATTAGAAAAAAAAAACTACTTGACTCTAAAGGTTATAATGTGAATCATAGTGGGAGTGACCCCTCTAACTTCAGGTCAGCCAAAATAACAGCATACATGTTTTTATTCTTGCCAACACACATAAAGCCGTTTAAAATTCATGCTAAGTGATTTGCTAGTAAGCCTGTCCCAATGGAAATTTTTATTTCATAAAGTAATTGTATATTTTAATCAAGACAAAAACATTCTAAACTTCTTTGAGGGGTAGGAAGGGGAGAAGAGGAGTAGGAGGAAGAAGAGTAAAGAAGAAAAAGGAAACAGAAGTAAAAATCAAAGCCATTGCCCGCAGACATTCTTTCTATTTTCTCCTTTCGTTCTCCTTTCACAGCTGACAAATCGGTTTTGAATTGTTCCCCTTGTAGCAGGGAAAAGCACATTCTTTTTTCGCTGGCCTCTGTGACCAGGGGAGGTGGTGATTCAGAATGCTTTCAGAGAAAAGTGGTCTTTGTGCTCGTTGTCCGAATGGGTTTCTGAAGCGAAATGTTAACAGATTTGTGCAGGTGAAAGGTCAGATGTCAGACAGGGAGATCACACCAGTTTGCCACATGCCCGCTAATGGACTGGATTTTAAGAATCAAGAGCTGTAAACTAACATTTGACCATCTCTACTCACAAACGCTGTCACCTTTGAAAACTAACGTTGCTACTTCTAAAACAATGCAGTTTATTAATATGTTGCCACCTAAGATTCTTCTAGAGAAGTCCATTCCCACATTCTACAAATTGATTTGCTGTGACAAGAGAAAAAAAGAACTTAAGAGGCATTTATCATGTAGAAGGTAGGGTCTGTTCTGCCAGGGTTCAAGATGTGCCCTGACCCAATTTTAAAGTCCTTAGCCCTTCTATTACTGACCTATTATCACTTTTATGCATTCTAAATACAAATTGTACAGCAGATAAATGATTCACAAAGGTTTTCTGCCTTACGGACGATAGGGATTCAACAACTTGTGACATCACAGTGCTCAAAACTGAGCCCAGTATGGCATGCATTAGAGAATTTCTTTTGAAACTTGGGTCAGGTTTTCTTACTACACATAAAGTCATTACATGCTTCACTCCTGACCACTAATAATAACTGATATTTCATAGCCCCCCAAGTGCCTTACTATTCAACTTTCTCAAAAGAAAGGAAGCAATAATAGACTAAGATCTGATGCTTATTTAATTGCCTCAAACATTGGTGGACACATCCTAAGAATGGTTCTCACTTTTCACCTTCATCACATCCACCCAAATCGACACTGTTCCCTGACAAAAGTTTTTTTTTTGTATTAAATAAACATATTTAAAATGAAAACATATCATTTTTATCTTTTAATTTGAACATACATTCAAACCTTATTTTTAAAATATCTTTTCAGTTGATTTAGATTCAAAGTCTTCATTAATTGGACATTAAGAAGTGTTCACCAAACCTCCCTATTGATCATTATCAATAGTCATTTATAGTAATGAAATAGATTTCTGAAAGAATTTTCATCTCCATTTTAGAAAAGCATCTTGAATTAAAAAGCCAGTATCTCTGGTGGGAGAAATTGATGGTTATTCTCCTAGGAATCTGTGAGAGCTTAAAGCTAAAACACAGAAAATAAGATAATGGTATTTGCAGGGCTTTTTTTCCCCACACAGGATAATTCAATATTTTCTTTTCTACAAACCATAACAAGAGTGATAAGGCTGATAATATACATACTGAAAATTCTGAGGCATTATCAGATCTAGACCATTTCATAAAAAAATTGATTCACTACCTCAATCTGTTTTTAATTGAATTGAACCTGCTGGACATATACAAAGAACCACAGTAGAATTCACAAGAGGGAAAGCAAGAGGAGGATTTGTTTTAACACTGTTTTCAAGACTCTCAAACATAATCCGTGTTCAGTCGCTCTGGGGCTAGGGAATTTGTGGACCTAACACAGGCTTTCAGAAGTAGAGAGCCTTGCATACCAATATTCTGTCAACAGTAAGACTAAAATCCAAGACACTTTTCAATATTACAAGAGACTGGACTTTAGTTTTTGTAGCAATGAACCAGTGCTTCCTCTCTTCAAAAGATCAAGTTTTCTTCTCAAGTTTTTTCTTATTCTGAATTTTACAGAGTATTCCAGCTTATTTTTTTTAAGCTTGGAGAAAAGCTACATCTTATAACATTTTTTAACAAATGTAACATTTTTAGATTATAATACAATAACATTTCTCCCTCAAAATCTTCCAATATACTTCTCTTCTTTCCTTCAAATCACAACTTCTTCTTTTATTAACTGTGAACTTTTAAAATTGAACCTAATAGGTAAAAATTGGATTATAGGTTAGTCTTCACCGTTGCCATATGACACATTCAACATTGGCTCATGTGTGTCTTACTTTCATTAGCCAGTCTTAGGAATAATGGAAAAAGATGAATGAACATACTGTCTGGAAAGTGAGGGACTTGGCTCTGATTTCAAACCATCCCCATTTTCATCCTTCCTCCAACTAGACACACCAGTCACTTAATATAGTCTCTCTATTCTAAAATTTTTTCTATCAGTTTTGCTAACACATATAAGTGTATTCCTAAAACATCCTGAATTAAGCACTAAACTTTAAGCTTTAGGAGGTATATCACTTTTTGTGCTATCATTTAGGGTTCTATTAAAACATAACACTGCACAAAAAAACATAACACTGCACATTATATGCACTGTTGTAAGTTATTTCAGTTTCTGAACATAATTATGTTTGTGTACTTTCCTACATATGGGCTTTTAGGTTGTTTTGAAGTTTTCTTTTCTTATGAACTTGTTTGTCTTTTATTCCTTTTTGCTTAATGAGTGAACTTGAGACATGCATGGTAAGCAGGCATTCTTCCACAGAGCTATAAACTGCTTCCTGCTATAAATATATCTGTATATTTGTGTTGCACATATGTGCAATTTTTGTGGTTGCAGAAATCACTAGATAATATGGTATAGAAATATAACTCCATATTTTTCTTCAAAACTTGGGATTGTAAGACACATAAACTTTTGACAATGAAAAATATATAAGATAGTATTAAACTGTGGTGTTGATTTCCATTTTTCACATCACCAATTATTGTTTGCCATATCTTTTACTTCATGGAAATGCAAGTTTCTATTAGTTTGTGTTTTCTTTCTTTATTTATGGATCTCTTTGCATGTTGTATATATTAATGATTTCCCTTTCTGCTTTTGAAATATCTTTCATTGATGTTTGATTGCCTTTTCATTCTCATAACAATATTGGAAAAGGACAGGACAAAACAAACAAACAGAAGGAAAAGTGTCTAAGAAAAGGTATAAGAAACAGATACAGATGCAGACACCTATTCATTTGCACACTGAGAATTTCCATTAAAACACTAAACTTGGCATCATAATGTATACCCAAAGGACCTGTAGAGTAAAAATAGGAAAGGGAAAGCATTAATAAAATAATTTAAAATAAATAAAATAAAAAGTATACTAAAATTAAGAAAAAACAAAAGCACTGACAAGGAATGAGACAGGGAACCTCTAAAGACACCCTTGAATTTGTTTACTGTTGGCTATCTACTGCTGGCATGCAGTGTGCCCTTAAGAGTTGCTTCCCCAGTGAGAGTCCCTTGGAGAAAACTAAATTTTCATTCACAACGGGTTATCAATTAGAGATAACTTCTGTGTTAGGGGTGGGGACATTGTGTTCACTTCTCCTTTCAGTTCTAGAACCCCATCTGCTCCATACTTACTTGTCTTACTTCAAGTTTCTATTGCTATGAAAAACTGTGACCAAAGCAAGTTGGGAGGTGAGGGTTTATTTGGCTTACACTTCTACATCACAGTCCATCACTGAAGAACACAAAGACAGCTGGAGGCAGGAGCTGATGCAGATGAATGATGCTTAATGGCTTGCTTATCATGGCTTGGTCAGCTGGCTTTCTTAGAACCCAGGACCACTAGCTATGCGATGGCACCACCCACAATGGACTGGATCCTCCCCCATCATTCGCTAATTAGAAAAATGCTCTACAGGCTTGCCTGTAGCCTGATCTTATGAAAGCATCTATTTTTTTTCAATTGAGGTTCCCACCTTTCAGATAACTCTAGCTTGTATCAAGCTGACATAAAAGAATCCAGAACACCTGTGAAGGCCCTGTGCATACTGGCATTCTCTGTGAGTTCATATATGCCTCTGTCCTGTGGGGTCCACCATTGAATTAGCATATCTTTCAGGCAGAACACCCTTGTAGATCAAAAGCTTGTGACAGGGTTGGTGTTTACATGTCATTTTTGGTACTGTGCAGAGTATCTTTCTGTATCAAATATATTAGCATGAAGGGGTGAAAGTTCTATTTAGGCACCATCTTGAATTCTCTACTTTCAATGAGTTGTGTAGGTCTTCTCTTCAGCATTGGGGCCTTGCCTTCAGTTTGTGAAGAGCAACCTATTGTCTTGGCAACATTCTGAGTTGTTGGGGGGATTCCCATGAGATCCCTTTGGCTAACAATTTCACTTAGATATAACTCATTCCTGCTACTGGAAGATTCAATTGGTGACAAGTGATGTGCAAAGAAGTATGAATCTAGAGGATACTTGGGCCCTATAGCCACATATCATAATAATGGTAAGGTAACTCCTGGGGCTTATGAAATTTCTAGCTCTGGGTTCTTGATCAGATTTGCATTTTTTTTCTTGTCTATAATACTTTATGAATAGGTTTTCATTTGGTCATGTTAACTTGGGGTTTCAAATGTTTCTTGTTTTGGAATATATGAGGAATGTTCTATTAGAATTTCATTGACTACATTGTCTGTAACTTTAGTGTTTATCTTAGCTCCTTCTGCTCCACTGATTCTAAATTTTGGGCCTTTCAATTCTCTCAGAGTTTTTGGGCATTGTGGTGTTGTTAACGTATGTGATCTTTGTCATTGTAGTATTTTTGTAAACCTTGTTCTTTAATATCTCATGTTCTATTTCTGATTGGTCAACTCTATACCTCAGGATTTTCAGTGTTTTTATTTGACTTATTGGGGTTTTCCCAATATAAAAGATTTCAACTTTTTTCTTCAAAATCTCAACTTACTTGCTGAGTTTTTGGAGGTCATGATGCATTTTAACATATGTTGGTGGCTTCCTAACTAATTTTTTTCCTAATATTTCCTCTATGCTGCTAATTTTTCTCTCCAGGTCCTAGAATGAATTAATTTACTTGTTTATATCCTTTTTCATCTGCCACTTTCACCAATTTCAATGTTTGTTTTAGGTACTTGAGTAATTATGATGTTTTGGAGGTCAAAGTACATATTAATTAGTTTGTTTTTAAAAATGTGTGTAGCTGTTACAAATACCATGTGCAGCCTTTAAAGTCTAAAATCGAATTTCTCTTATTTTACACAATATATTGCCAACTTCTTTCCTAAAAGATTTCTCTGTGTTCATTATATGAATCCATTCTTCAAATTTGTGTTTTTAGATATTTTCTCCATATTGTTTTTTGATTCTTTCCCAAAAGGTATCCTTATTTCTGCTTTTGGCCTTGTCTCTTTTCTTATCCACAGAGCAATTATTACCCTCCTCCTAGTCATTTTAATAACCTTGAATCAAATTATATATTCATGTACTATCTTTTCTATTATGTTTGCTATTCATGGCAATCTTTAGTCTAGTAATCCTCTTCTATTTTACATAGTTATGCTCCTCAATTACTTAACATTTGTACCTTTGGGTCCTATGATGGAACAGCCAGGAACTCCATTAGCTTGTCAGTCTGTGAAAGAGTTCTATTCTTTAGTTTTGGAGTTTCTCAAAGAGAAATCACTTCAGAAGAGACTCTGAATATAACTCACCAGCCCTGGAGCTTCAGAGGAGGATGGACTAGAAATCAAATACCAGAGATCAATTGGTGTTTATTCCTCTTTCCTGGATTTTCAGATTTCGATTCAGAATGAAATTTGAAATAAGTATGATGTACAACACATAGCTCCTTTCTTCCTATTTTACTCTTTGAAGGTGTCTTCAGCCCCAGGTCAAATGGATCCCCTTTCTGGTAATCACACTATTGCCTTTCCCTCCCACCTGTGATTGCTCTTTGGCTCCCATCACAGTTTTTCTGTCCTCTTTGGAAATCAACTACATTTTGGAAGTACCAAGAACGTTTTCTAAACACTTAAACTGATTTGTGGGCTTTGAAATGACTTAGAAATTATTCAGAAAATTTTTTTATCTAGAGTAAAAATACACACAAGATGAATGATGAGTTCATATATATATATATATATATATATATATATATATATATATATATATATAATCGATTCAATCATACCCATATAGTTTTAGGGTATAGGCTTTCAACTAATTCTGTCTTGTTCAATTCCAGGAACTGGGCAAGTGTAGAGAATAACTCTTTATTAAAATATTTCAGTTATATAGAGCATCCACCAAAACATGTCCATCTGATGTAGGCTATCATTTGATCAGTTTTGCAAAAGGAACCCTAAAAGTAGACAAACATTTAGCTACAGAAAGTTATTTTCCTGGTTGGGGACAGAATTGAAATAAATTGCTATTTGGAAAGTAATTTGAATATTGACATCTAAGAGAAAGTCTGGCATGAAAAATAGGTGCTGTAGCTAAATATAATCTATGTATAACCTATAGTCCCACACTGGGGAATAAATAGTCATCCTATTTTAGAGAACCAGAATTGTGTGACTTTATGAAGTCCCAAGTAATTGGCTTAAATAAAACATTCTATGAATATTTTCCAGTCATGTTTATCTACTTCTGGGCTATTCAATAAACTCATGCATATAGGCATGTGTGGGAGATCGGGTGGTCACAGCTAATGATGGGAAAGGGATCTGTGGAGTGCTTCCGGGCTGTTGCATCAAGCCAATTTTCATGAGTTGACAAGAATCAAATGCCTGATGGAAAATTCCCACTTCTTGAAAGATGTTGACAGGAACAGAACTGGGACCACTTGTTATTTAGTAGTATTGTAAAAGCAAGGATCCACACAGTGTAGATTAAATGGACATTGATTATGACTTGTCTTTTAATGCTGTTGTGTTTATAGTTTGAGGACATTAGTAAACATAGAAATAACTTTATAAGCAATAATCGTCACATTAACATGAAGTCACCTGGATTGTCTTTAAGAAAATTGTCCCAATTGT
This sequence comes from Ondatra zibethicus, assembly GCA_004026605.1. NCBI lineage: Eukaryota > Metazoa > Chordata > Mammalia > Rodentia > Cricetidae > Ondatra > Ondatra zibethicus. Next base: position 62,279 of record PVIU01006159.1, on the reverse strand, counting down.
CAGCTTTTGCATAATCAATGCATTGGCTGTGTTTTTGCTTTAACAAAAAAATAAAATCAAAGGGCTTACTCCTCCACTTCTAGACACCAATATCAATGAAATACCTTTATTCTTATAACTTGCCTTAGGTGTTGAATGAAGGTACATAATTCACTGGTATTCTATAGTACTTGAAAGAAATAAATGTAATATACTTCCTCTTTCTTAAAAACTCGTAAGATTTAACAAGAGATAATCTATAATGGATATACTATTATTATAAAAGGAAAAAGTAATTTCCAGATACTCCTGACATAAAGTTTTGATCATCAACTCCTTTTCCTTTCATTGATTGGCTTTTTTTTTTTTTTTACTTTTGACTGACAGGTATATCTAAATTTCCATTTTGAGCTCAAGCAATTCTGTATTTAAACTTAAAATTCAAAATATTAACGAGGGTTGAAGAGAAAATCAGCAAAGGAAATGTTCCCCGGCTGATCATGTTTTCTCTCAGAGAAAATAAGACAGTTTGAGTGGATATTACTGCTGCTTCTTGGCCAAGAATCAAGTCCAAGTCCAAAAAAAAAAAAATCCAAAAACCAAAAAGACTTAATTATGTAGGTCCACTTGTATAAGGTAGGACAGTGATAGCAAAATGATGGAACTTTCCCCATGCATTTTTATTTTTGGTGTGAAAAGATATTTTAAGAAATCAAGTTCCGAATAAAACCCATATTCCCTCTACTCATTGCCACTAGTTATTTTGGGAGTTCACAGTGGGGTCTCCGGAGCCAGATTTCTTGGATTAAATTCCTATCATGTTCATTCGCTCTGTGATTAGATCACATGTATAACTACACTGTTGCTAAATTTAAGAGGATACTAATAAGTAGCTGACATGATAATTTCTAGAAATTCACTGTGATATTTCATTAAAACTTGAAGAAAAATATACTCCCAGAGAACTCAGTAATTCCACAGTTCATGGGAAATGTTGCTGTCTTTGACTTTTTGTAGCATTGCTACACTGGTAGGAAAAGGTTTGGAGGCTGTGGGAAAGTGGAAAAAGGTCCTGACCTTTTTCCAGCCTTCCTGCTTTACTTAGGCGCAACGTTAATATCCCCTTAATGGCCTAGCATCTGGACAGATTTCATGTGTTCATAACAGCTAAAAATTTATGTATTTACACATGCTTATAATATTTCTGACCACCAAAATATGTAGAGGTTTCTTAACCCCATACCAAAACGCTCTCATGTCTTTACTTCTGAAGAGACACCAACTGCATATTCCAGAGTCTAACTCAATTCTGACACTGTCTATCTGGAGCTATCACCTGACCTGCTATGGTTTAGTTGTGAATGTCCCTCATAAACCCCAGTGTTTGAATCCTTGGTTATGCTTCAGTAATGTGCCTCACCGAAGGAAGTGAGTCACTGGGGAGGCCAGCCGTGAAGGTCTTATAATTCCTCCCACTTCCTGTTCTCTTCCTACCTACCCAAATCTCTCACTTTCCACTCCATATCCCCACTCTCATTCCTGACTTCCAATGTAACAGATCTTCTGCCTTGGCAACCGTGATTTCCCGCCCCGAGGGTCTGTTTCCTCAAACTGTCAATCAAACATAAAGTCCTATGTGGTTTGAATGTGAATGAGTTGTGGCAGCAGAGCGCATTGTTTAAGCAGTTGGCCCTCAGGTGGCGCTTGTCTGGACAGCTCTTCGGAGGCAGAGCTTTTTGGCCGAAGTGGGTCACTGGGGATGAGGCTTGAACTTTATAGCCTAGCACTGCTTTCTGTTCATGATATCTTTTTATTGAGATGTGATATTTGTACATATTTATGGGGGACAATGCGTTTTGATATATGCATTTATTGGATAAAAACCAAATCAAAGTAACTAGGGTATCTGTCATCTTAAACTTTTGACATTTCTTTTTTTCTCTTCAAATATATTTTGAAATTAAAGGATAACTACATTTTCCCTTTCCAACCCCTTCTCCAGCCCCTTCTGTACAAACAAACCCCTGACACTCGCAGTCTTGTTGTTATTTATAATTATGCATATATTTATATTGTCTGAATTATATAAATACAATCTGCTCAGTCCATAAAATGTTCCTTGCATGTATATATAATGTCAGGGCTGACAACTTGGTACTGCCATTTTTTATGTTGTGTGCATACAGCCAAATTTCTCTTTTCTTGCTCTTGAGTATCCACAGCCTTACTTTTTACAATACCTGCAGTGCTGCTGAACACCACAATTGATTACTTTTATCTTATTGTAGCTTGTTGACCAATATCTTCTCATTTACGAGTGCCTCATTTTAAGGTTAGTTAGTGGTTTCGCTTTGCGGGTGGTACAGTTTTTAGTTTCAATTTATTGTTTATATCAAATTTTGGTTGGTTCACATGAGTTTAAAGTTAAAGAACCACTCAAATTTAATGAGGCTTCTAATTCAAATTTAAAAATTTGATCTTTTCATTTAATTTCATTCATTAATTAATTTATTACATTTTATGTCATGTTCACTTGACTTCCTTGATGCAGCTAAAGGGAAAAAAAATATGAAGGGCTGGAGGGATGGCCCAGCTGTCCAAAGCCTCTATTACTCTTGCAGAAGTTTTGAGTTTAGTTCTGAGCACCGTGTCATGCAGGTCAGAATTGCCTGTACCCCCAGCTCTGGGGAATCCAATGCCTATCCTCACGTGCACATCATACACTCCACCCCGCCACATAAGAAAATAAAGGAATCTCAAAGATAAATGAAAAGCAGATAAATGACCTAAGTGCCCGTATTTTCAAGGGACAATCTCTGCCTCATATTTTTGAAAGGCAGTAACTTCTCTGAGGAGTCAGGTCAGAAATGTTCAACATGGTGGCACACGCTTGTCATTGCTTCTGCCCTGGAAGCTGAAGTAAGATACCAAGTTGGAAGCCACCCTAGGGGACGTAGGGATATTCTGTGTCTTAAAAAAAAAAATAAGAGAGAAAGAGCAAACAAATGAAAACCAAGAAACTTTGTTTATAAACTATTCCACCTAGTGCACTTTATTGTTTCTTTTCTTACTCCTTAGTGACAAACTAAACTTTTAGATTTTAGCCTAGAAAACCTTCACTACATTTAAAATTCCCAGAAACTTTTAATGTTCATTTTTAAGTTTATAGTGATGTATAACAGGAATCTAAACCTGGGTCTTTAATCTCCATTCATGTGATATCTCCTCATTCATGTGCCTTCATTTATTTTTAAATTTTGTCTTTGTTTTTTTGACAGGCCAAAGTACTTTCCGAATATAAATTTACTGAGTTATACATTTTCTCTTCAAACTGCTTTAGATCTTTCTCTGCTGTCTTCTGGATTTTAAGTTATGTCCTTGAAATATGATAGTCCTTTTTTGAGGTTTTTTACAAATTTTCTTTGTTTTGATTTTTTAAAAAATTTGTCTTTATATTCTATCTTGGAATAGATGTAGAAAAATCTGTTTGGTATAGGAATCCCCTGTTGTGGGATCTCATTGCGTTTCTCTTGTGTTTCCCTCTGCATCTGGGAGCAGCGCTAAAGTTGTCCTGCTAACACTTTATTATTCTCCTGAGGTTTCTTTCTGATTGTCAGCACAACTCTCTACTTTGTGTTTTTATTTGAAATCTTATTGGCTTATTTTTTTAATCAGATTTTACTTAATCATATTTTTGTTCAATTTTATGTCTTTTTCTTTCCTGAGTGTGAAGTTCTGCTTGTCTTTTAAAGAGGTTGTTTTGTATTTGTTTTATACATTATTCAAAAAATTTTCTTGTATTTAAAACTTTAGTAAGGAAGTGGATTGATTTTAGAGTTTGTTCTTCCATATTCTGAAATTATTTAAGAGTCCACACTTAGTTTGTAGTCTGGGTCATCTTTGTTGTGCAAGTACAGATCCAGACCCAGGGTCATTTGATTTTATCCTTTCTGTTCATTGCTAGTGTCTACCAATACATTTGTTCATGATTTCTGGATCTTTATTAAAAGGAATTTTGATGTTCTTTACTTCCCACCATATTACTTGTTTCAAACAAACTATGCCTTAATCTACTTCTTGCCTCTATCATCCAATATTTTGGTACCTAAACTGACATAGCAAGAAAATTTTTCCCCAACTTATTCTTCTGCCTCTGAAGTTCCCAGACTATATATTATAAGTTTTATTAGTTACTTTTCTCATTGATCTGACAAAGCCACTTAAGGAGAGGGGGTTCACTATGGGACAGAGTTTGAGGGACTACAGTTCACTGTGATGGGTGAGGAAGTCATGACAGTAGGAACTAGAGGCTGTTGTCCACACAGACTTCTCAGTCAGGGATCCCGGAGTGATGAACGCCACTGCTCAGCTTCTCTTTCCTTTCAGCTAAAGTTGGGATTCCAGCTCAAGGAATGGTACTGCTGACACTTAAGGTGGGTGCTCCTATTTCAGTTAACCTGATCAAGAGCATACATTACAGTTAGAGGTCTGTTTCCATGGTGATTCTAAACCTGTCGAATTTGCTATCAATATTAACCTCCATACAAACTAGCACTGGACTCCTAGTTTATTCCCAGCACTTCCCAGAATGCATTGCATTACCATCTATCTCTCTTTTCTCCCCCATTCTAGTCACCCACTGAGATTTGTATAGTTCTCCTACAATGAAGAAAACTAACAACTTGTAATATGAGGGAAAGTTGAACTATTATCTATTTTCTTCACTGGGATAAATTAAAGGATAGGATAGCATGTATTTTCCTCTCTCAATACAACAAGTGTTAAATTTCTGAGTCAGAATATATGTTTGAAAGTATTAATGAAGATTATTTCTTTAATCATAGTTTAATCTAGTTTTTCTAGACTGTTTTCAATGAGGTCTTGGCTTTGGAAATTCCACATTCATCACTGTATTGTATGGTCTTAGCAAGGATCCTGTTTAGCCAAGATGCCCACACTATAGATAATAACTGGTTCCTTGTCCTCCACCTTAGTCTTTACCATCAGATCATTCTATTCTGTTTAGTAAGAATCATTTACATTGGCTTATACATTATCTTCCCTTACTCCACATGTTTTTATTATCAATGTTCTGATCATTAAACTCCTTTCCTGACTTTCTGCCAAGTCTCTTGTCTGTAAATTCTCATATTTTCCTGATATTTTAGCCTAATGTTTTCAGAGATTTTTATAAAATAACTAATATAGCAGATTATAAATAAAACATACCTAGAAGGAATGAATAGCAAGGGCATATATATAGCTGTATGGATTTCAATAATTGACAAAAAGTTTCATAAACTGATCACTTGATCAATCAATATGTAGATAGGCAGGCATACTGTACCGTGACAACAGAACAAACACAGCAGAAACAGAGGGAAACAGTAAATACATGAAAGATTAAACAGCATTCTTACCTGAATAGTTTGAGATCAGTTTTTGATACTCGTTTTTCCCCAGAAGACATTGCAAATAAAAGGGAAACTGGGTCAACTATAGAATTCACATACCCATACCCAGAAGATAAAGCAAAATAAGTTCTTAGGAAAAGATAGCTATTTGGGAAAATAAGACCAGACAGGAACTTTTCCCCAGGAATCACTTTCAGAGCATTAAAACAAATATGAGATCCATCTGCACAGCTGGTGTCCACTTGGCTCACTCACTTGGTCTACACCTGCCGTCAAGAAGCACGAAAAGCTGTAAACTACAAGGTAATCCTGCACGGGTTAGCAGGGCACTTCATGGAAGTTTTCATTCTTGCCCCCGTGTAGCCTTCATATTCTCTGGAATAATGTTTAAATGACTTAGCCCTAAATAAATAGCTGCACTGTTCTCCATCCAGATAATTTCTGTTGTGAGACACAAGACTTTCAAAGAAGTACTAATACCAATATTCATCAAATTATTCCACACAATAGAAACAGAAGGAACATTGCTAAACTCTTTTTATGAGGCTACAATTTCCCTGATACCTAAACTATGGAAAGACATTACTAAGAAGGAGAATTACAGACCAATCTCACTCATGAACATTGATGCAAAAATACTCAATAAAATACTGGCAAATCGAATCCAAGAACACATCAGAACCATCATCCACCATGATCCAGTTGGCTTCACACCAGAGATGCAGGGATGGTTCAACATACTAAAAATCTGTCATCGTAATCCACCATATAAATAAACTGAACAATAAAAAACACATGATCATCTCATTAGATGCTGAAAAAGTTTGGGACAACATCCCTTCATGATAAAAGTCTTGGAGAGAGCAGAGATTCAAGGAACATACCTAAACATAATTAAGGCAATATACAGCAAGCCAACAGCCAACATCAAACTAAATGGAGAGAAACTCCCAGCGATTCCACTGAAATCAGGAACAAGACAAGGTTGTCCACTCTCTCCATATCTATTCAATATAGTTCTTGAGGTTGTAGCTAGAGAAATAAGACACCAAAGGGAGATTAAAGAGATACAAATCAGAAAAAAAGAAGTCAAACTCTCACTGTTGGCTGATGATATGATAGTTTACATAAGCAATCCCAAAAATTCTACCAAGGAACTACAACTCCTAAACACTTTCAGTAATGTAGCAGGATACAAGATTAACTAAAAAATATCATTAGCCCTCCTGTACACAGATGATAAAATGGCCAGGGAAGAAATCATAGAAATAACACCCTTCACAATAGCCACAAATAGCATAAAATATCTTGGAGTAACTCGTACCAAACAAGTGGAAGACTTGTATGACAAGAACTTTAAATACTTGAAGAAAGAAATTGAAGAGGACACCAGAAAGTTGGTAGGCAGAATTAACATAGTAAAAATGGCAATCTTTCCAAAAGCAATCTACAGATTCAATGCAATGTCCATCAAAATCCCAGCAAAATTCTTCACAGACCTCAAAAGAATGGTACTCAACTTCATATGGAAAACAAAAAACCCAGGATAGGCAAAACAATCCTGTACAATAAAAGAACTTCTGGAGGCATCACAATCCCTTACTTCAAACTCTACTACAGAGCTACAGTACTGAAAACAGCCTTGTATTGGCATAAGAACAAACAGGAGGGCCAATGGAACCGAATAGAAGACCCGGATACAAATCCACAGACCTTGAACACCTGATTTTTGGCGAAGAAGCAAAAAATATCAAATGGAAAAAAGAAAACATATTTAACAAATGTTGCTGGCATAACTGGATATCAACATATAGAAGGATGACAATAAACCCATATCTATCACCATGCACAAAACTCAAATACAAATTGATCAAAGACCTCAACATAAAGCCAGGCACACTGAACCTTATAGAAGAGAAAGTAGGAAGTATACTTGAATGCATTGGCACAGGAGACCACTTCCTAAATAGAACCCCAGCAGCACAGACACTGAGAGAAATAATTAATAAATTGGACCTCCTGAAACTGAAAAGCTTCTGTAAAGCAAAGGATATGGTCAACAAGACAAAATGACAGCCTACAGAATGGGAAAAGGTCTTCACTAATCCTACATCAGACAGAGGGATGATCTCCAAAATATACAAAGAACTCAAAAAATTGGTCATCAAATGCACACATAATCCAATAGAAAAATGGAATACAGACCTAAACAGAGAAATCTCAATAGAGGAATCTAAAATTTCTGAAAGACACTTAAGAAAATGTTCAGCATCCTTAGTCATCAGAGAAATGCAAATCAAAACAACTCTGAGATTCCATCTTACACCTGTAAGAATGGCCAAGATCAAAAACACTGATGACAACTTATGCTGGAGAGGTTGTGGGGTAAAGGGAACACCCCTGCACTGCTGGTAGAAATGCAAGTTGGTACAGTCCTTCGGATGTCAGTGTGGCGATTTCTCAGAAAATTAGGAAACAACTTTCCTCAAGACCCAGTAATACCACTTTGGGCTATATATCCAAAGGATGCTCAATTGTACCACAAAGACATGTGCTCAACTACGTTCATAGGAGCATTGTTTGTCATAGCCAGAACCTGAAAACAACCTAAATGCCCTTCGACCAAAGAAAGTATAAGAAAAATGTGGTAAATATACATAATGGAGTACTACACAGCAGAAAAAAATAATGACAGCTTGAATTTTGCAGGAAAATGGATGAGCTAGAAAACATTATTTTGAGTAAGGTAACCCAGACACAGAAAGACATTTATCAAATGTACCCACTCATAGGTGGTTTTTAAACATAGAGCAAAGAAAACTAGCCTACAAACCACAATCCCAGAGAACTTAGACAACAATGAGGACACTAAGAGAGACTTACATAGATCTAATTTACATGAGAAATAGAAGAAGACAAGATCTCCTGAGTAAATTGGGTGCATTGGAGCCTTGGGGGAGAGTTGAATGGGGAGGGAAGAGGTTGGAAGGGGAACAGAGAAAAATGTAGAGCTCAATAAAAATCAATTTAAAATCCTGACCAAAAAACAATAATAAAATAAAAGAATCATTGCTTACTGTTAGGTACAGCATTATGCTAACACATATTACCCATTTGCAATGTAAAGTTCTCAATTTATTGAATGCTTACTGAAGTAAAGTGTCTTTGTTTAGCCAAGGTGGGTTCATGAATAACATGAATCAATTGGTCTTTTCATGAACACTAAAAATACCTCCCTTACTAGCCTTCTTCAAGTTACTGAAATCCAAAACAGAAATAATTACCTGAAATTATTGAGTTCCCAGGACAGTACTAGACTACAAATGTGGCAGACACTGTTTGCAATCAGTGTCTCCTAAATACACAATCTTATTTCACCACTGAGGTAGCCCTGGAAAATTTAACAAGAAGGAAATGATTAAGACAATGGCATGCCCATTTCCAAAGGTATTATTTTGCCTAATGTCATGTCATGATTTAGTATAACTTTTTCATTTGAATTGACATGCTTTTCAATGAGGGTACATTCATTTTGTTCATGAGCAGAGTCAATCTGACAGATAGACAGGTAGATAGATAGATGGATGGATGGATGGATGGATGGATGGATGGATGGATGGATGGATGGATGGATGGATGGTTGGATGGATGGAAGGAGGGACGGATGGATGGATATATAGGTAGAGAGATAGAAAAGATAGATAAATTAGTAGATAGATAGATTTTTAATGCAGGTGTTTTTTTCTGAGTTCTTGAATACATTGTGGTAGAATGAAACATGAAATATAAGATATGGAGACTTTTTACATGCAAATCAGGTGTCAGATTTCTTGAACCATCCAGAGAGATATGAATGTAGACACAAGCTTTGGTCTGCTTTTGTTATCTCAGAGTATACTGACTTTGTATATTTATTATCTTTAATATTGAGGTGGTTTGTGATCCTACCATAAGAACGTTATCCTGATATATTTTACTTGAATTCCTTTTTCAAAAATGTTTTTGGAATTTATGTAGGCAAGGCTGGACTTGAACTCTAGATCCTTTTGACTTTCCCTTCTCAGTGTTGGAACTACCAAAGTGAACCATCATTACCCATGGGAAACATTTTTTAAAAATATCCTGTCTCCATTGTTCTTACTTTAATTTGCCAATTGTTTACTATTACTAAAATTCCTGCAAAGTAAAATTTTCTTAAACATTCTTAATTAGCAGGGTGGTACAAATTAGAATAAGAAAATATAAGCCAGGTAGTGGTGGCACATGCCTTTAATTCTAGTACTGGGGAGGCAGAGGCAAATAAATCTCTGAGTTTGGGGTCAGCTTGGTCTACAGAGTGATTTCCAAGACAGCCATGGCTACACAGAGAAACCCTGTCTTGCAAAACAAAACACAAAAACAACAATAAAGAAAGAAAATATATATCACACTAGATGTCAAAAAAACCTAAGTTATTCTTTAGTCTGTCTATCTTCCTAAACATGAGGGTGTATGGAGCTTCATTTTGTTTCCTAAGCTCTATGATTACTGCTTCTACAGTTGTGAGTGTAGTGAGTGGTCTTTCAAACCCTGAAAGTTAATATAAAAACAAATTTTAATTTTTATAAATGATGGACATGTTTCAAATTTTCAGCTAATTACCAATTCTGTTTTTATGTTGGGATCATTTGGCGTCCTGGCCTCCAGCTGCTCTTCTCTGGTACCGATCTTTCCTTTCCTTCTGATTTGAGTTACTGAAAGCTGTGTCATAATTGTTTACCAGCTCTGCTTCACGAGCACGTGTTGCCTTGAGGATCAGAGGATAAGGTTTTCACCTGTTGGCCCACCTGACTGTTGGGTATATTGAATAAAGGGCTTCTTACCAGTGACTAGAAGTCTGTGTCTCTTGTCTGTCTGTGCTGTCTTTGTGTGTTTCAACCTCCAGCCCCTTGCCCGAAGCTCGCGAACTGTATGGTAGAGCATAGAGCACAGACAGGCGGTATGTGCTGCATTTTTATTTACATAGTCATTCATGAACTAGTGGAGTCAGAATTTGAACCTATGCTTAACCCAAATTATGTTTTATCCTTCATACTATTTATATGGAAGAACTCAGAAAAAATTAATTGTTCTTAAACCTAGTTTCTACTCTGTGAAAGAGAAATGAATATTTAGCTTACATGGCTATTTTGGAGGTCAGTGTAGCCTAAGTAAAAACAGTAAAACTGATGTTTGGACTGTGGAGAATTGATTCTCATTGTTGGGTAACTCAAATGTAGAACTGTGGCAGATTGTAGACTGAGTCAATAAATATTCCATTCAAATGCCCACATTACACTCTGGCATTGACAAAACCACACTTGCCACCTGTCCAAGTCTCTTTCCTTTTGTAATTTTTTTAACCAAGAGCAAACAGCAAATATATCCCATTTTGCTTCTATGGTTGGCTTCTTAATGACAGCGTGTCTTTGGCAGAATTCATTCTTTCAGAACTTCCACTGTTGAGAAACCAACACCAAAGCAATGAGAAAACACCATAAGAAAAACTAAAACTCCCAGTTCATAGCATATTTCCGGTTATTAACCATGTGAGTGAGATGTTTGGAAGCAGAGATTCTCATCTCACCCAAACCTTTAGTGAACTACAGCCCCAGATGACATGTCTGTTAACTGCAAAACCTCTCTCCAATGGAAAGAGCAGCCCCGCTACAGCTTACCTATACTCCCAGAGACTGTGCCAAAAACACTGACCACTATTTCAAGGTGTTACACTTTGGGAAAGTCTGCTGCAATAGCTATAAGAGTGGGCATATAACAAGTGCGTGTTTCATTATCAAGCTGTTGACTGGGCTCCCTGTGAAAACTGAAGTCGTGCTAGTCCAGATTCCAAGAGCAACACAGGCCTCGTTACTATTCATAGAGCCTAACTCGTAATTTATGTGCTCGGATAGAGGGTGTGGTGTTTGCTTATCTTCCTAAGTTGACCTAGTGATAAGGGGTCAGAATATGGTTGTTAAATTCTTTATATTTCAGGCATTAGATATGTCTAAAGAGTTGGAATATAACTATTGCATGACATTGGAAAGTAGGAAAAGTTCTATCACTTATTTTGTTATTTTATGTAGTATGTTGTTCAAAATATGTGTAAATCAATATTAATGAAACAAATATTTTAGATAGACAGTTAACCAATTAATTGGTATACCTTCCGCCCATATATTAAAGTTGTCAAAAATGCTAGAGGTCTTTGCATTAAGATATAAGAAATGACTGGATAAATTAAGCATAGGTGAGTGATATAAGTTCCCTAAAATATTTAATATTTTAAAGAGACTTTTGAATAAAAAGAAAAGAAAGGTAAGTCATAATCTGGAAGATTTTGAAACAATAGTATTTACAATTGAAAAAAATTATTCACAATGTACATATCTGACAGAGGGTCTGTAATGAACAGACAATAGTCACTTTGAGTGGTCAATATGTAACAGCTTTTTAACAAGAAAACAAAGCAAGTAGTGTAAACCAATTATAGCATACAAGACAAATATGCTTATCATTTATAGTAACTATGATAATTTAAATTAGAACTACAAGACGTTGTCATTACAGACCTACCAGGATGCCTAAATGAAAAGCTGATCATGTCAGGAGCTGAAAGCAAGACGGAACTACTAGAACTCTTCTATTGAGACTATGAAATAAAATGGCCACTATGGAAAATTGTTGGCAGTTCTTCATGAAGTTAAATAAATAGCACATGATATAGCAATTTTACTTGTAGTTGTTTACACCAGAGAAATAAAAATATTTTTTTTCACAAAAACATTTCTAGGAAATATCTATGAGAGCTCTATTTCTAATAGCCTCAGAATGGCGTAGGGGGAGTTCCACATAGCACCGATAAACAATAGTAATTTCTTATGATGAATTTTGTGACTCAAGAATGAAAAGCAACAAGTTACTGAAGCACTCAAGAGGAATGAATGTCAAAAACATTTTTCTAAGCAAACACAGGCATGGAAGGGGAATAGACACATATAATTCCCTTTTTATGAAACTCTGAAGGTGGTAAAATGAATCTGGAGTGACAGCATGGATTAGAAGGTTGTCTAAGCCCTTGGGTCGTGTGTAGTGCATGTGGGGACTGGGTGAGCAAGGTACTGGGCTGTTTTGATTGAGAAAGGGAATAAAGAGAATTTTGTGGGATGATAGAAATATTTTGTTTTGATTGTTCTTGTGGTTTTTTCATGTCATGTATTTGTCAAAATTCAAACTCTCTAATAAGTACACTGTGTTCGAGTTTATGCAATTTATACCTCAACAAAACTTTTTGAAAAGAAAAAAAGGAGCCAAATGCCCTAAAACTGTGCTCAAAGTCACAGGAAGGCATGCATTTTGCAACCCCTTGGGATTGCAGAAGAAAAAGCAGCTGACCCTGAACAGAACACGGACACTCAGTTCATGCCAAAGGCAAACAACAGACCCATGTCTTCCACTGCACCTACTTTTCCTATTCTACCCTAATGAATCCCACTATTTCTCTCTTCTTTATTCCAAGCTACAAAAACACATGCTTAAACAATGCAGTAAGTACTCTCTCACAACGCAGGGCTGTAGGGTCTTATACCTAGTCATCATGGAGTCAGACCCTGAGGTGCAACCTCCCAGGAGAAAGAAAGTCTACTATTGCTGTCAATGTTGGTCTCAATTTTTACTTGATACTTCCTTTTACAAACTTAGTTCTTACACATGTTAGCAGACACTGGCATTGAGCTTGACTCCAACCATATGGCCTCAGTTTACCTGTATTCCAGGTTTATATATTACTATGCTGTTTCCTGAAAATGTGTAGGTAAAAATTCCAGAATGGAATAAGATTTGTGTACAATCAAATAAATTACATCAGTATTATATTTTATTTAAAATGTTTTAATTTGGAGATTGAATTAATCTTCATTTTCTAATCACCCCCTAATATTTAGAGTGATATCAAAATTGATTAGAAAATCCCCCTCATCTGTGGCAGGGGAGGGTAGAATCAACAAAATTGTGAAATATAACAGAGCACTCTGTTCTTTTGGTAAGCGCTGCCCTTCAGGTTTTATCAGAGCCAACCTGACTTGTGGGGAGAGATTCCATATGGTAACTAGCTCTGACCCACTACGCGGACAGAATGCAAGCCACAAGTCCAGGTCACTTTTCACGCTGTCTCACTAAGCATGTGCACGCAACAAAGGATGGAGACAAAGACATATGTACTAGTTTCCAGTGTTATCATCTATCTACAGAATCTCCACCCCGCTTTCCCAACACGACATCAAAGCCATATTGACAGCCTTCCCCAGTGATGGATACAAAGTACCCACCTATCAAGAATAAGTACTAAGACATAAAATGCCAAAAGAAATAATAATAGTAATACCACCACTGTCTAAAGGTACAAATGGAATTACAGACAAGACAGGAAGTGAAGTCTCACTAACATGGTTTCCTAAACATGAGCTGAATAAGAAGAACAGCAATAGACTTGCTGAAGTACGTGGGGAAAAGCCCACGAGGCCTCATCCCTACACAGAGAACTACAGACAGCTAAGGGAACCTGAGAGCAGGAGAGGTCGTCTTCCTCGGGGAGGAGCACACCAATTGCTTAACCAACTCCAAATGGCCATCCCTGCAAACACGCAGACAAGTAACACTGTACAGCCTTGTCAGGTTATATTTAGGGATATATATGCACACACACACACACACACACACTCATGCACACACAATTATGCGTGTAATAACAATTGGTAAAAAAGGCCACAAACTGAAAGGGAGCAAGGAGGAAAATATGGGAGGGTTTAGAAGGATAAAATGGAAGGGAGAAAATTTGTAATATAATTACAAATTAGAAATTCTGTTAAAACTAATAAATTCAGTGAAGCAGTAGAGTAAAAAAAGCAACATTGGGATTGGAAGGCTTGCTTAGTGCTCAGGAGCACTTGTTACTTAACCATGAACAGAGTTTGGATCCTGGCATCCACTTCAGGGGGCTCACAAGCTCCTGTATCTCCACACCTTAGAGAAATCCAATGCCTTCTTTCAGACTCTTTTAGCAGCAGCAAAAAGACATGTAATAAATTCAGATACATACAAACACATAGTGTGCATGCACTTAAACACTCATAAATAAAAAACTTAACATCAAAATCAGCATACAGACCTCAGCTATAGGTGACAGAGACATGGCTCCGAAGCGAAGAACACTGGTTGCTCTTCCAGAGGACCCAGGTTACACTCTCACAACTGTTCATTACTCTAGTTCCATGGTGCCAATTCCCTCTTCTGCCTTGTGCCAGAAAGTTTTTAAAATGCTAATTTAAAAAATAAATATTAAAAAAGATAGGTGCATTTCTATTTATATGTAAGGAATACTCTGAAGAGAAACGTTCTGAAAGCCATCCCATTTGCAGATACATCAAAAGAACCAAGTATTTAGCAACACATTTAACCAAGAAAGTGAACTATCTGTTTATTCAAAATTAGAGATTATTGATAAAGGAAATTGAAGACATAAATAAATTGAAAGTTTCCTATCCTCATGGTTCAGAAGAATTGATATTTAAAAAATGTCTGTTGATCCCTTCAAAATCCCAAATGTGTATTATGCTACAGAAATAAGTCCTAAAATTTATATGTAACCACAATAGACATGAAAGCAAGCTTGAGAAAAACAAGAACAACTCAAAAAGTATTAGTAAGATTAGCATCTAAGTACTATACTTGCATAAACACAAGAAACAGACCAATGGAATAACAGAGAGTTTAGAAATAAGTAAAGGTATTTGAAGTTATCTCGCCTTTGGCAAAGAATCTAAGGATACAAAGTGGAGAAAAGCTAATTTTTTCAAGGGTTGATTGTGCTAGTTTTTTTCTTTTGGGTCACCAACTAGCTCTCCAAATCATGACATGGAGACTTCTTATAGCTATGAATGCTTGGCCTTAATTTATGGTTGTCCCACTAGCTCTTATAACTAAATCTGTTTCTATTCATCTACATTGAGGCTTTTTATCTTTTTTTTTTTTTTGGTTTTTTTGAGACAGGGTTTCTCTGTGGCTTTGGAGCCTGTCCTGGAACTAGCTTTGTAGACTAGGCTGGTCTCGAACTCACAGAGATCCGCCTGCCTCTGCCTCCCGAGTGCTGGGATTAAAGGCGTGCGCCACCACCGCCCGGCTGAGGCATTTTATCTTTCTTTCCTTCTGTATATCTTACTTTCATTGCTTCTTGTGTCTGGCTGGATGGTGGTTGCTTGACTTCTGGCCCCAGGTGAGTCCCTCTCTTTCTTCCTCTCTCTTTCCTCCTCCTCCCCCTTCTCTCTCTATCTAGATTTCTCCTCCTACTTATTCTTTCTGCTCACCAGCCCCACCTATCACTCTCCTGTCTAATTATAGGCCATTAAGCCCTTTATTTGGCCAATCAGATGCCTTAGGCAGGCAAGGTGAAACAAATACAACACATTTTATATAATTAAACAAATGCTGCAGAAACAAATGTAACATATCTTTACATCATTAACAAAAGCAGCAGAAACAAATGTAACATATCTTTACTTCATTAACAAAAGAGCAGAAACAAATGCAACACAACCATTGATACTGGAGAAACTGAATAATCAAATGTGGAAAGAATTAAATTGGTCACCTTCTTAGACTCTAGTCACTTTTGATTGGGGAAGTTAATGTAAGGCTTAAAAATATAAAAAGACAATCGAAGAGAAAATATTGTCATTCACGTGGATTATGAAATGAAAGCATAGTCAACAGAGCAGAAGCTGATGAGCACATCCCTCTCAGACCACAAAGCTTCATAGTAAGAAGATACTTGAGGATAAAAAAGCAACAACTGGCCAGCCTGAGGTGGCGCACGCCTTTAATCCCAGCACTCAGGAGGCAGAGGCAGGTGAATGTCTGTCAGTTCAAGGCCAACGTGGTCTACAAGAACTAGTTATAGAACAGCTAGGACTGTTACACTAAGAAACCTTGTCTCAAAGAAACAGAAAAGCAAACGAAAAAAGCAACAACCAGACTAGGCATGATGGCATATACCTTTAATTTCAGAACTCAGGAAACAGAGGCAAGCAGATCTCTTTGAGTTCAAGGCCAACTTGGTCAACATAGTGAGTTCCAGGACAGTCAGGGCTATATATGAGACCCTGCCAAAAATAGTAACGACCCATGAAATTGTAGAAGAGATTTGCTGATAAAAGGTTAATATTCCAAACAAACACTTGCTATCATACAATAACATGAAATTAAAATAACAAAACAAAGTTGATAACAAACTCATCAAAATCAGCATCTAAACACACATTTATTTTCCAAAGAAGAGATGCAAGCATCAGTTATAGGATAGGTGTTGAAAGTCATTTATTTTCATTGAGAAAAAATCCAAATGGCAATGATCTATCACATTCCTTAGGGTTGTTTTAGGGAGCTGGGAATCTTGTTCTTGGTTGGAAGGAGGGTAAAACAGTAAGGAGCTGTGGCAAATTGGGGAAAATGGGGGTGGAAGTTCCATTTTTTTTTGACAATGCCACTCTGGGGTATGCCAAAGAGATAAAAGCAGGATTTTAAATAGCTATCTGATCCAGGCATATTGTAGCTTATTCATATAGCTAAGTTACAGAAATAGTGTCTATTAACAGTTGAATGGATAAGTAAAATGATGTGTACATATGCAATGGGTTATTACTTAGTCCTGAGCAGAAGGCAGTCATGCCATCCTATTTGTGAAAAGGCAGCAAACATGAAACACAACACACTAAATGACAAACATGAGGGGACCAAGGGACAAATATCGTGTGATCTATTTGTATGAAGCTTCTGAAACAGTTAAATTCATGGAACTGGAGAATGTAATGATGGTTTTCAGGGACAGAAGGTTGGGAGAAATGAGGAGTTGTATATTGTGCATAACATTTCAGATAGACTGGAAAATATTCTATATGCTATACTGCATGTTGCCTATATCTGGGAATATAACACTGTGCCTTTTTCAACGTGTTATCAAGATAGATCTCATGGAGAAACTATTATAGCAAATAAGCATAGTTATAATAACAAATGGACAGAAGGAAGCTTTGAGAATGTCTTCTACCTTGACTCTGTTGATGGTGCCAATGTATACTTGCATACGTCCAAACTTATTAAATGTGCACCTAAACTACATATAGTTCTTTGTATCTATGTTTCACCTCAACAAACATGTGAAATATAAATGAATTGCGATAGTAGGAAAATTAAAATTTGTTGGACGGTTTTAGTGATCTACCTAAAATATCCAATGTCCTAGACCGGCACAGATATGCAGTAGAGAGATTTTAGGCGCGTGATTAAGGCTATCAAATGTTTGTCTGAATAAAAGGTAAAGAATAATGTAACCTTTGGTTTCAGTCCCGAGGTTCTCAGCATGGAGGCCCTTGAACTATATGTTCTGAGGACTTTAGTGGAGCTTTGCTTTGGGCTTTATACATAAGCATCTGTGGCCTTAAGGTTTTCCCACTCTGCCTGAGTGGTGGAGGTTTCAGAATAAACACACTCTGCTGAAAAACATCTACTGCTTTCTGCTCTTCTACCGAAGGAAAAAAATATCACTTCCATAGAACAAAGTCTCCCCTTAATTTTTGTTGTTGTCTGGTGGTTTGGAAGAAAATGGCCCCTAAAGGATGTGACAGTATTAGGAGATGTGGCTTTGTTGGAGTAGGTACGGACTTTGTTGGAAGAAATGTCTAACTGTGTAAGTGGGCTCTGAGGTCCCATATATGCTCCAGCCACACCCAGTAAGCCAAATCACATCCTGTTGTCTGCAAATCAAGATGTAGAGCACTTGGCTACTTCTCCAGCACCATGACTACCTGTTCTCCACCATATCCCACCATAATGATAACGGACTAAATCTCTGAAAAATGATGTTTTTAAATTAATGTTTAATTAATTAAATGTTTACCTTTATAAGAGTTGCTGTGGTCATGGTATGTCTTCACAATAGAAATTCTAACTAAGACACATAAGATCATGGTACTTCCTTGGGGAGAGAATTTCATACTACTATATATGGGTCTGTCTTTTCTAATTTTCCAAGAAGCGTATCAAAACATTCCTTTATTTTTTAAAAAAAATAAGGTTTATTTTACTTATATTTCTGTGTATGTGTACTTGAGGGTGGGTACTGACGGAGGCTCTGGAGCTGCCTCATGTAGGTATTCAGAACTGGACCCTGGTCCTGTGCTAGAGCAGCAAACAATCTTAACCATGGGGTCAGCATGATTTATTTTCTAATAGGTGTATATTTGGGTGTTTCCTCGCACCTTTAAGACTTTTTTTTAAGATTTATTTTATTATTTCATCTGTATGCATGTTTTACCTGAATGCATCTCTATGCACCATGTGTGTGCCTCACGCCTATAGAAGTCAGAAGAGGACACTGGATCTTGTAGACTAGAGTCACGGATGGCTGTGAGACACTGTGTGGGTACTGGAGAAAAATCTCTGTTCCTCCTCAAGAGTCACAGTGCTCTTAACCACTGAGCCAACTCTTCAGCTCATACTTCACTATTCTTAATGGGGGTGGGGGAAAGCCCACAAATGATGGTTGCTGCCACAGTAAAGTTCATAGCTTCCAACCTGAATTGGGTCTTGAATATGATGTAATGCTTGTTCCACACTGATTTACTTATAACAGTCCCCATTGCACACAAAATACTTACTACCTTTTTGTTATTCTAAATACCTTACCAGTGGGAGCTGGCCGTTTGTTTTAATCATTTTAATGCTTTTTATTCCCATATCTCTGCAAAGTTTACTGACTCTTTAATAAAAAAAAATCTTGCTTTTGCCTCTTTTGTTTCCAGATTTTTCTTGACCACCACAAGTGGAGTTGATCACTTTCATCTCTTGCAAATAGCATTGTTACAAGGAGAGAGGGTGGCCCTTTGTTCCAGCTGCCTGGCTAGCTTACACCCGAAATAACCACACAGAAATTGTATTAATTAAATTACTGCTTGGTCATTAGCTCTAACTTCTTATTGGCTAATTCTTACATCTTAATTTAACCCATTTCTATTAATCTGTGTATCACCACATGACTGTGGCTTACCGGCAAGATTCTAACCAGTGTCCATCTCAGGCAGGAGATCCATGGTGTCTCTCCCTCTGCCCTTCTTCCCAGCATTCAGTTCTGTCTTCTTTGCCTACCTAAGTTCTGCCTTATCAGGCCAAGCCGTTTCTTTATTGATTAACCAACAAAAGCAACACATCAACAGAAGGACATCCTACACCATAGCATGCTGTAGGAAATCATACAGCCAATAGCCTTTAAGTTAACCACCCACTGGGGCATGGCCTCTTATACTATTTATGCTAATGAAAAGCATTCATCTGGCCTCTTTTCTGGATGCAGGATTCAGTTTCTGTTCTCCACTCCAGCAGAGGATTCTGATTTGTGAGTCTATCCCTAAATAAATAACCATTTATTATTCTCAATTCTGAGCTAGTTTGGGATTTCTTTTAAGCTACTTCTTCAATAGCATCTTTAAAAAATCTTTCCATAGAAACATACTTGATACAGTTGTTTTCTACCTGTCTGTGCACTTGCAGAAGCTAACATTTGAGTAGGGCACTAACTAAGTTTCATTCAGCTTTGCATTCATGGAATTAAAACACTGTGCTGCTTAGTGCACACAGAAAACTGTAGTAGGCAGAAGTCTCTTCTGTTAGTTGAGAAATATTCATTAGGGAAACCACACTTAACCCATGTAGTATAGGTTTTGTGGGTTATTATTATTTAGAGTTGTGTCCTCTTTTTCTTTCCATGCTTTATACACTTTAGTTGTGGTTAGTCCTGTTTTTTTTTAATATTTGTAAATTTGTAAGGCTCCATTCTCCTAGAGTTGGTAAAGCAGGGTGATGTTATTCTGAAGCAGCTACTGGCTTTATTTTTCTGACTACAAGAAGTATGGTTATAATAGAAGAAAAATGAAGGTCCTGCAAGTAATAGCTAGACTCAATAACAAGATCTAAACTATGTGGGTAATTCCATCGTCTCCCAACATGGACAAAAACCCAAACCTCATGAATGAAACACCCTATTCTCAAAGCTGGCAGAAGACAAGTGGGACCTGGAGTTCTGGGAATTTCTCTGACCTCAGACACTCTTCAGAAAAAAAGAGGAGGGGGTGAACCTCTGTGTTGATTTCCCACTTAGAACAGGCCTCTTCTTTTCCTTAGGATCATTAAGAATGAGAGAAACTAATTTATAGTTATATAACCTTTCATACTTCCAACATTTTATGGATTAAAATAATTAAAAGCTACTATGTTCACAGTTTTCCAAAAAGTACTATACTTTATGAACTAGAGCAATCATATTAGACAATAGAGCTCTTGAACTTTTTCTCCTGTGTAATAAAAATTTTGTACTCTTTTAGCAACACAAAAGATATTATTGAAGAGCAAAGACCAATTCTCTAGGGGAGAATAGCTGTTATAATGTGATAGAAATTGAGATTACAGCTTTGAGTCAAAAGGAATAAACAGAACAATGTAATAGAACATAATAGAATAGACTAAGATAAAATGGACTAGACAAAAAGAATTGGTGAGGGGTGTGGGAAGAAGGCTCACTGAATAAAGTGTTTTCTATGCAAGCATGAGGGCATGCATTTGTATCTCTAGATCCCCTGTGAAAGCACAGGGGTATTGACTTTGTCCATTCTCAGTGAAGTACAGTGAAATCTCAAAGAAATTTTAATTTGTATTTCCCTGACAGCTAAGGATGCTGAACATTTGAAGATTGTTTCATAACCATTTGTGTTTATCTTTTGAGAACTCTCTGTTCATTTCTGTACTCCATTTTTAATTGGGTTGTTTCTTGATATTTGTGTGCATGTTTTTAGTTTTTTAAAATATATTTTAGATACTATGCTTATATCAGATGCAAGTTAGTAAAGATCTTTTCCCACTCTGCAAAATACGGCTTTACACAAATAATGGTGTTCTTTGCCATACAGAAACTTTTCAGCTCGATGAGGTCCCATTTATTAACTGTGATCTTAGTGCATGTGCTAACTAACAGAGGGTGTCCTGTTCAGAAAAATCTTTCCTGTGCCATTGAGTTCAAGCCTATTTCTCACTTTCTCCTCTTTAAGATTCAGAGTACATGGCCTTGTGTTAAAGTCCTTGATCCATTTACAGTTGAATTTTTGTGGAGGGTGATAAATACTGATCTATTTTCATTCTTCTACATGCAGACATCCAGTTTTATTAGCACCATTTGCTAAAGATACTTTCTTTTCCTCAGTGTGTATTTTTTGCTTATTTATCAAAAATAAGGTGTCAACAGCTGTGTGAATTTATGTCTAGGTCTTCAATTCTATTTCATTGATCAAAGTGTCTGTTTTTATTCCAGTATCATGCTGCTTTTATTACTGTTATCTTGTTAATTTAACTTGAAATCTGGGATGTGATGCCCCCCAGTAACTTTTACTACTAGGGATTGTTTTAGCTTTCATGAGATTTTTGTTTCTCCATATGAAGTAGAAGATTTTTTTTTCAATTTCTGTGAAGAATTGTGTTGTAATTTTGATAGGGATGATACTGAATCTGTAGATTGCTCCTTGTAGGAAGACCACATTTGATATTTTAATCCTGTTGATCCATGAGCATGGGAGATAGAAGTGGGAGACACTTCTATCTTCTGGTGCCTATATAAAAAGATGGCACATGCTGGTGAGGATTGAATGTAAGGATAATACTTATTCATTGCTGGTAGGACTGAAAACTGGTACAGACACTAGGGAAATCATAATCCTCATAATCTGAAAATCTATTTACCACAATATTCAGCTACACTCCAGGGCATATACCTAAGGGACCCTAGATCTTCCTGCAAAAATGTGCACTCACCCCTTATTATTGCTTCTATATTTATAATAGCTAGAAAATGGAAACAGCTTAGCTTCTTATCAACTGATGAATGGATAATAAAAATATGGTATATTTACACAATGAAATATTATATATTTGTTAAGAAAAATGGAATTATTAAATTTCTAGTGAAATGGATGAAATTGAAAACAATCAACCAGACCTTAGTTTTCAAGCTTTAGATATATGTGTTTCAATCCAAATAACCAGAGGTGAGGTAGCTTGTAAAGGGCCAGTGGGGAGGAGGGGATCTTCCAAGTGAGGGGAAATGGGAATTAATATTTTAAAAAATTAAGAGGAAACTATAATAAGATTAAATGGGGAGGAGAATGGGAGGGCAAGGTCAAAGTGGGAATATGATTAAGAACAACTAACGCTAAAGACCCTTTAGTGTTAAGGTATAACCTTTAGTGGAAAGGTATAAAGGAAACATACAAGTATAGAAGCTTCCCAAATATATATATACCCACATAAAAGGAAGTACTTAAAATAGACTTGCCATATAATTGAGGATACAATGCCCCAACTATATATCTTATTCCACCAGGTAAAAACATCCAGTGACAAGAATGGGTTACATCTTGTACAGTCATTGATCAAAAGGATCACATGGACTCTCCTCCCAAACATTACAGGCTATTATTGCCTAGGCTCTTGGTTATTCTCTATAACCTGATATTGATGCTGATGAAACACTTATGTGGTTGAACATGGAGAAACAGAGCTATTGCTTAGCTAAAAACATCATTCCTACTGACTAACATTTATGGTGGTAGAAGGTACCCTGCACACTACTGTAGGGGGAAAGGAACCATCAGTATCACCCTACATCTTACAGTAGCAACCTTCCTGTAAGATACACTGCTGCAATAGCGGCACAAATATTATCAGAGTGAACAACTACTTACTGATTGAATTTTAGGACCACTTGGTGAGATGCAACCTATACCTGAAACTGATAAAGTGGTCAAGAACCTGAGCTTAGATAGATCACTGGCCTAGAGGAAAATCTAATACTATTATTCAGCTAAAGGAATATGGAAACACTGTGACTCCTAATGAATGACATATTGCTATTCCCAGACAAGAGCATCACTCATCCTTCATCCCAGAAGCTTCTTCTTCCAATATATGGTAACTAAAAAAGTTGTGATTGAGTAATGTACAGGGGATGAGTAGTCATTGAGGAAAGGGATCCAGAAGCTGTAGTTTACTTTCAGCTGCACACAGCTGTGCTATAGTATAGCATGATGCTAAGGAGACAGGTGGTTACAGAAGTCTGAGCTTCAAGGAAGAAGTCTTTGAAAGAATAATTCATGTCATTCTTTGATTTAATACAGAGCAGTAAATGCAACGTAAGAAAGAAATCACTGTGTTAGTTTTCTGTCGCTTGGCGGTGGTTGAATGTTATAAAGTTTTTCATGCCAAGTTGTTTGTCATGTGTTGGAAACATTTCCTTTCTTAGGTTTACCTTCGGTGCCATTGGTGACTGGGACTACACAACATGGGTTTCTTTACATGAAGTCAAAGATATTGCTTCAAGAAAAGGAAATGTATTATAATGATATAATACATTCAAAACATGCCCTATATGGCTAGGCAGAACTTAGTTCCAACAGACTTTGAACTCTTCCCTTATCTTTATCTCCTAGACATGATAAAAATAGCAGTAAGTCCTTTACTTCAGCTCTATTGACTTTACCCACACAGTGCCAATTGTTCCTTTGCTGCATGTTTCTTTCTTCATTGTTTATTTTTTTAATGATTTGTGTTTTTATGAAATAAAAATCTCCTAATTTCCAAGCTTTCCCCTTCGTATCTATTTATAGTGTCTCTTGCCTGCACTAGGAGATTAATGAGAGCTTTGTAAAATGAACATCTCATGTGTAGCAATAGTTTTAGAAATACTGCTTGAAGTAAATAGTTGAAAAGCTTACAACTTTTAGGACTTTCAGAAGACAAAATGATTTCGTTTAAAAATCTGCAAAATAAGGCAGTAAGATGGCTCAGAGGGTAACTGTGCTTGTTGCCAGGTCTGATAACACAACTGGGATCCCTGGATATGTATGATAGAAAAGACAACCAAAACCTAACACACACACACACACACACACACACACACACACACACACACACACACACACAGAGTTAGGGGCATAATAAATAAATGCAATAAAAAGAAACTGCTATAAAAATCCAACATCTATTATCTATATTGGAAAGAAACCTATATTCAGAAAGTACTTCTGGCATATAGCATTCATGCTCCCAGAATATGATTCTACTTATCTTTAAAATGGAAGAATTATGTGTCCTTATTAGTAGGAACCCATTTTATAAGACATTTCATACTAGGTGCTCTGTCGTCTTGGTTGATTAGCTGAATTAACTTATTGTGATTATTTGTTGCTGATTCTTGGTTTCATTTTCTGAACATAAAATAATTCACTGCTTTCTCCCTTTTTATTGAGCATGAAATTCTTATAACTCTCCACTGAATGGAACAGATACCTGAACCTTTTTTGTTTTCAAGTGCTATAAAGTATCATGGTTTTTCAGGCATGTAGTTTTAATAATTGCTTCTGTGGTATTGCTAAGAACTTTTTCACAGCTCAGTAACATCACAAGCTCCTATACATTCCTTCATTTCATTGACTTAATTATCTCTGTATTGAGAAAATAGAAAAGACACAGTCTTATTTAATAGCAAGACATCTTAGCTATAAGTCAACAGTAACTTTAGATTTCATTGCTGGAAGACCTACAGAGCATCTTTCGATGTGTTCACACGCTCTCTTGAGACTTGGCTCCTAGCCTCCCCATGGCAAGTGCTCAAAATCTTTATGTCTATTTACACAGCAACAATTCTCCTTGAGTAAAAATTCATTTTAATTCTAAGCATTTAAGTGCAAGCCAAACTGAAATTCCTCCGTAATATACCATCATATGGCATCATAGCCTGGCATAAATTACTGTGCAAATAAGGACCCAAGTTCAATTTCCAGTTTTATCTTCAGACACTTTACTTTATATAGTACATGTGTCTTCAGACTGAACTACTTATTCCAGCATTAGATCATCTGTTATCTTTGATATCTGATATCTTTGAGAGATACTGGTAGAAACTGATAATGAGATATCAGAAGCACTGATTATAGGGATGCAAGTTCAAGCAAGGGATATCCATGATTGTAGAACAACACCAGAAATTATAAAGACAACATGGGAAAAAATGCCCCCTGGAGCTCTCCAAAAGAAACAAACTGCTGATACCTTGGCTTTAAGTTTTGGTTGCCAGAATTGTGGAGTAATGCATTTCATTCATCACGAGGCTCTTGGTGCATTGCTCTTTGCTGTGACAGCCTTTGGATATAATATAGTCAACTAATTCTGATCATAAGAAGGGTACCATTTTAAAAGATACAAAAAGTAAAACAAATGGAATTGGGTAGAGATAAGAATTTTGAAGTGCATGATAGAAAAAGCCAGACTGAGTTGAACAGACCCTTTGTAGAAATATGGACAATGCAGACATTACTGGTAAGGACTTGTGAAGAAGTTAGAGTTGTCACAGATAAATTTTCTGCCACTTTTTATGGTACTTTTATTTCATGAAAAGATTTTTTATTAAAATATGAAGGGTGAAGTTATTTCTAATGAGGTCCCAGGCAGAAATCATGAACACACTATTGGAAAATGGAAGAAATATAGTCCAGGAATATAAGTAGCAGAAAAATGTGTTTACTGTGTTGGGTCAAGAAATAGAATTTCAGGTAATATACTTAGATATTTAGCTCAAGCCATTTTTCTAAAAATTATGAACATTTTAGTCTGCTTTCTCCTAGCTCCTTATAAAAATATGGTGAAAAAGAAAAGTTCTGGACTAAACTAGAAATTTATAAAATTTGATGATTTGGAAAATTTCAGTTGACTGATAGCCAAAGTTGCTGATAGTCAAAGGTTGCTGAATGGATTAATGGGGGTAACTGTAGCAGAAGTCAGGGTTAGTGATAGTGTTATCCAGGAAGCATGTATGGATCATTGCTGTAAACAATGGTGTGGTCACCCTGGAAGTTCAGAGTTTACAATGAGAGAAAGCAATAAGCTCAAGGACCAAATTTTTGAGAGGTTTATGCTATCAAGAATATGTATTGCCAGTCTGAACTGAAAGGGGCAGAGAAGAAATGCAGCGCAGATATAGTGAACATAATGGCAAAGCTCAAACCCAAGAGGTGGGCTAGCTATTGCAGGCTGTCACATAGAATGGAGAGAACAGGACCCTTTCTGTGATCTTAGAAGGCAGAGCATCCATTCCTGGTGAAATTTCTCAGGCCTTGGAGCCCAGTGATAGTCGCTTTCCTGGGTTACACACTTGCTGTATACCAGCAACCCAGGTTTTTTATCTGAATCGTCTCATTTATGAAGGGGAGTACTTATCACAAACCCATTCCACATTTACATTTGGGAAGCAGACAGATGTTTGGTTTTGCAGACAAACATATGGAAAGAGGAATTTTGCCTGAAGAGGGATGACGCTCAGGGTGTGACCTAGCCCTCATTTACACAGCTGAAATGATGAGATTTAGTGGGATGTTTCAGCTGATTGTATCCAGATGAGATAGGGAGTTAATACTGTAGCATATATAGAATTTTGAAGATGTTGGGACGAAGTAAGTTTATTTTCTTTGTGAGAGGGAATAGAGTTTTGGGAAGGCCAGATACATACATACCTATCTGGCACTTCAAAAAAAATATGGAAATATCCTAGCCCTCAGCATTTGTGAATTTGGCCTTATTTGATGTTTGGTTCAGCACAGATGCAATTAGTTATAAGAAGGTTGTATTGGAATAGTGAGTTATTTAGTTCAGGGAGTTCTTTAGTTCAATACAACAAGTGTTCTAAAATGAATGTCTTGTGCGCTTTACTTCTATATTGAAGCTCTAAACCTGGTTATGACTGAGTTAGGAACTGGGACCCTGAAAAAGTAATTAGGTCATAAGGTGCAGTCCTTACCAATGTTCTCATAAGAACAGCTACTACAAAGCACTCTTGTATTCTTTCTTTTTCACTTCCTTTAATTTCTTTTATTCTCCGTGGCTGTGGAATTTGGTAGCATTCGAACTTCACTTAGATCAGCTCACCTCAGCACAGGGCCAGCGTTTCCCAGGGTCTGAAAAATGGAAACCTAGAGCCACCATTTTATTCTCCTTCTCCTCTTGTGAAGATCGAGGTGTGATATAACTTTTAGGAAATTCTCAAGACTTACTCTAAGAATTACTGGAACTTCCCACTGTATACCTGGGTATCAGGAGTGCCGCCAATCTCCTGCAGTGATTTAAAAACCATTGGTTCATAGGTTTTTACTGGGACTTCTTTTCCAACTTAGCTTGAAAACACACACACACACACACACACACACACACACACCATACAATACTTTAATATCTGATCTTTTTCTTCTTTCCTTCCTTCCTTCCTTCCTTCCTTCCTTCCTTCCTTCCTTCCTTCCTGCCTTCCTTTTTCCTTCCTTCCTTCCTTCCTTCCTTCCTTCCTTCCTTCCTTCCTTCCTTCCTTCCTTCCTTCTTTTTGGTAAGGTCACTAGCTGGTTACCTCCAAGTATGCTTTTACCTATGAGGCTTGGTCCAATGTTGTCTCCTTTTGTACTCTGTTTAGCATCACAACAGGCACCTCTGTATCAGCAACTTCACTTTTTATCTAACTCCTTCTGCATTTAAGAGAGGTACACCCTGTTACACCCTTAGCTGGGTTTTCGCTTGGGTTTTTAACTCTTTGAGGGCTGACACCATGCTACCAAATAAATACACAGAAATTTAGTCTTACTTACGAATAACCAGCCTTTGCTTGATTTGTTTCTAGCCAGCTTTTCTAACTTCAATTATCTTGTTTCTCTTTAACTACTCTTGGGCTTTTACCTTTCTTTATTCTATATATTTTTCTTTCCTTCATACTCCATGGCTGTCTGTGTGACTGGCTGGGTGGCTGGGTGGCTGGGTGGCTGGGTGGCTGGGTGGCTGGGTGGCTGGGTGGCTGGTCCCTGGCATCCTGCTCTCCTTCTCCTTTCCTCACTCTTCTCCTTTTCTTGAGCCTAGATTTCTCCTCCCATTTATTCTCTCTGCATGCCAGCCCCACCAATCCTTCTTCTTGCCTTGCTATTGGCCATTCAGGTATTTAAGTCAGGAAAAGTAAAACAACTTCACAGAGTTAAACAAGTGCAACATAAAAGAATGTAATACATCTTTACATCATTAAACAAATATTCCACAGCATAAATGAATGTAACACATCTTCAACTGATATTCTACAATAAATACCTGCCTTGGTCTCTAGTTATTATGAAAGATTAGAATTCTTACTTAATTGCCAAAGCCTTTCACTTCTAATCCTTTTGATGTTGTTTTTAATATTCTCAAAGTACTTAGTACATTGTGGAGAAAATATTGGTGTTGCTAACTGGCTGACTAGCTGGAATAACTGATTCTCAGCTCTTTCTTTAGAGATGTACTTGTTATAAATACATGGAAAAGATTTTCTGTGACTTTATTGAGGGTGGAGCTCTGTAGGGTGACGCATGTAAAAGAGAGGAAGTGTATACAGTACAGACCTATGAGGGCAGCTATTTCTAGGAGCCCAGTTTCAGTGGTCTGTCCACCAAAGAATAGTTCCCATTCAAATCACATAGTGGTCTTTGAAGAAAGAGAAAATGCCATGATGAGACACACAGGGGACATAGCAGAGGAGATATTTAGAGTATGAATTCATTGTTTCAGTTGTAAAGTCTGTAATCTTGCTCAGTGACTAAAGAACCTGGTGAATCTCTGCTGCTCCAGGCGGGGCCCCTGGGGTGTCAGAGGGGCATGGAGGAGAACAGAAGCTAATGAACAGGAGCATAGCCAAAGCCAAAATGTATGAGAAGATGTGCAACAAATTGTTTTGTCAAAGTTTTAAAGCTAGCCCGTGGTTGGGGAAATGAAGTATCCATAATGAAGATCATACTTACCTCATTGTGGTTTTCTATAGTTTTGATAGGTAAACAGACATATCCGGATTCCTGCTTCATTTGTTTTTACATTAGAGAAAATAAACTCTCTCTCTCTCTTTCTCTCTCTCTCTCTTTGTGTGTGTGTGTGTGTGTGTGTGTGTGTGTGTGTGTGTGAATTTAAATGGAACCCAGGAACTTTCACAGAAGCAATTAAAGACATTTTCAGCTTTGATTCAGTCTTTTGCAATATTTTAGTTTTAAATCAGACTCTTGAGTACAGTATAAAAATAGTAAATCGATTTCCTAACTGAAAATATCATTTAAAGGATAAATATCCTCAAATGATATTTAAGATAAATCAGGATTAGCTTCATCTTGTAAGTTTTTTAAAAATTATGAAGATATTTTGATTTGTTGCCATTAAATGATTTTTAAGATAGGCAAAGTATTTTTGTACCAGTATAAAACTTAGTGTTAGAAAAAGTATATTCGGTGCTAATATTTTTCTTTGTGTTTGCATATGAAGGGAAACTAGATCTTTGAAACAGTAGGAAACTTCTGAATTAATAATGCTACTCCCAAGGAAATCATGTAATCATTTCAGGTTTGGATTGATCTGAAATAACTCTGAACTCTGGAATTGAAGGACTGTGACCTAAGGGGATTATAATAGTTTTACAGATCTCCTAGCATTATGGAAAGTGTAGTTTGAACCAAAACTATGGGAAGCAAGACAAAAATAAATAAATAAAACAAAAAACTCAAAACAATTAAACAAAAAAACCTCTCTGATTTAAAAGACCAAGTAAACAAGACTCCATCAGTTCTTGGACTAGCAATGAGTAAGGAGTCTTTTGTCTCCATTCATTTTATCTTCTACATGTTCTGTTCCTGTAATACAACAATCTTCTTGAGCGGAGCAAGAGACAGGAGAAAACACTGAATGCTTTTACTATTCTCAACCATCAGCCAAGAGACAAAATAAGTTTTATTTCAAGATCTATCCTTAAAATGAAAGTCTCTTCAGTAATACAAGTTTCAAAATATTGTGTTGGAAATCACTAAGAAAATTAGTGTATCTTGCTTTAGAAATTATAAAACACGACATGAGTGTTTAATAGGCACAGAGACAGGTTCCTCCATGAGTTCAGCCCTTGAACTGATGCTAAGCAGGCATGCCATTCCACTCGTGAGGAAAGCAGGCAGCTCAAAGAGAGAATCCCTCCTGGCTATTTTGTAAACCTAATACAATTCTCTCTGTTTTCTTGACATTTGCTTTTGACACCCCAACCAGTTTCCTGTCTTGTTTAGGATCCCTGTGGAGTCAACCTACCAGCAGAAGGAAGGGAAAAAGGAACAGATGACTTAGTAAAAAAAAAAAAATCAGCATTTGGCATAATTAATGTAAATATTGCATGCAATAGAATAATATCCTAACGCCTTCTTTATTTAAAATGGGTTTAATTAATGTCAAGTGCTGTAACAAGTGGCTATACGCTCCAGGTGCCTCTC
The DNA here is from genome assembly GCA_004026605.1 of Ondatra zibethicus. NCBI lineage: Eukaryota > Metazoa > Chordata > Mammalia > Rodentia > Cricetidae > Ondatra > Ondatra zibethicus. Next base: position 31,429 of record PVIU01006159.1, on the reverse strand, counting down.
TCCTCACACTGTGTGGAAAAGTTCCTGCTGCCTTTTTTACCTGCAGACTTGAGAATCAAAATATGCAGGGGAAAGTTGGAGCTTTAGCATTCAGTTGTTAGGCTCTGGCCAATAAAGATGACCTACATTTCTACTTTCAATTGTTAGGCCTATAAACCTGGGGCAGGTCTGGGTAGGTCCTTGTTGGAGACACAGAACTTGTCTACAAGAAAGGAATTTTCAAGAGGCATTGGGAATAGTTTCTTTCAGTGAAAGAAGTCAAGAGGGAGGGAGGGAGGGAGGGAGGGAGAAAGAGACAGACAGACAGACAGACAGACAGACACACACACACACACACACACACACACACACACACACACACACACACACACACACACACACAGAGAGAGAGAGAGAGAGAGAGAGAGAGAGAGAGAGAGAGAGAGAGAGAGCACTTTAGAAATAATGCTAAAGCTCCAACTTTCCCCTGCATATTTTGATTCTCAAGTCTGCAGGTAAAAAAGGCAGCAGGAACTTTTCCACACAGTGTGAGGAGAGAGGCACCTGGAGCGTATAGCCACTTGTTACAGCACTTGACATTAATTAAACCCATTTTAAATAAAGAAGGCGTTAGGATATTATTCTATTGCATGCAATATTTACATTAATTATGCCAAATGCTGATTTTTTTTTTTACTAAGTCATCTGTTCTCTTAATATAACTCTTATAACTTGTTCCTTTTGGAGACTAACAGGATATGTTCGCAGAGGATCCGAGCAACAGCTTTTCTTTGTGCATGTAAAATTAAAATGCTCTGCTGGAGAGGCCTTCCTTTCCACATCACAGTCTGCTCCTGTTTCCATTTCCCCTGTGGAATCATTAGTGAGGGAGCTGCCTTGGCAACACTGGGGATAGGAGTGATCTGCTCAATTCTCACAGCTTGTGGCCTAGAGTGTTTTTCTTGGGGATAAAACTCTGACCAAAGGCTGGCTCCTGCCTCCTATTGGTCTCCTGGATCTGTTGATTTCCAAAGCTAGCATTTCTGAGCCTAGTGTATGAGATGATAAGGAATGTCCTTCTCAGAACTCATGCTTCCTCTTGCTCCCTTTCCCACCCAGGCACAATTATCTCTTTCAGGTGTTTACACTGCCTCGTTCCTTCTCTCTAGGGGTCCTTTACACAGGGATCTAGAAGACTTTCCTGTACTCTTGTGTCTTCCCATAGTTCTTCAGGCTTTTAATTACATATTTGTGGATGCTGTTGTTTGATCAACTCTTCCTCCTATTAGAATATGAATTTTTCAGGAATGTATGCCTATTTTGGTCCCCTGGTATATCTCAGGGTCTCTCGTTGATCTCAGAGAGTCTGGCATAGGAAGATAAATCAACATATGTTTGGAATAAATGGACTGATACTAAATAAATAAATGAATGAGTGAACTATTTTTTCTACTTTTCACTATTATTTGTCTCTTTAACTGGCCTGCTGACACTGGGTAGCCAGCCTAGCATGATAGAACTGTCAGGGCCATGGCTTTGGCCTCAACAACTCCAGTAACACCTTATCTATTTTTTTTTGTTCATCCCAATAGCTGAAGTCAACAATGAAAACAGAAAGAATTTTGACCCATGAGCAGAACACAGCAGTGTGGAACATAGCTGGGTGGGTTTAGAATTGAAGGAAGACAGTCCAACAGGTGGTACAGGAGGCTTAGACAGACACGAAAGACTCATCTTAAAACCAGCTCCCAAGAATAGTGCAGATTTGGGTAAAACATATACCACATTGTAACATTTATTAGATGGTAATTCAGTGCAACATGAACTTGTATATTAGCTGTATGAAAAAATCCCCTTTTTGATGATTTCAAAAAAGCAGTTTGTTATTCTTTGGGCAAACATAATTATTAAATTACCTCATGTTGAAATAGCCTGGGAAAGAAAAGCTTCCAGTATTAAAAAGATAGTAAGTTTTTCATTTAATTCAAACAAAGGAGTGTAGCAGATAATTTCAGAATAAGAGCAAGTGTTGAAACTGGAGGATAACAATATAAACTTAAGGATAAAACTGTGTCAACATTAAATAGCACAATCCATTATTTTATTGGTTATCTATCACAGTACTAAATACTCTATTGACTATTGAGAAGTGATAGATAAGAAGAGAAAAATCAATTTCTTTTGCTATATTGCTCAACTATTCCAAAACCTCTTGGATATCCTATTCTTATTTATTTATTTGCTCATCTACGTATTAGTGTTCCTTTTTATTGAAATTAGATCTTTTTCTTGCACAATATCCTGGTTAGTTTTTCTTCCCTCTACTCCTCCCAGTTCCTCCCCACCTCCCCTTCCATCTGGATCACTCCCTTTCAGTATCTCATTAGAAAAAAACAGGCTTCTAAAAGATAACACCAAAACATAACAAAATAAAGTATAAGATAAAACCAAAACCATCATATCGAAGTTGGACAAGGCAAACCAAGAGAAGGAAAAGAGCCCAAGAGAAGGTGCAAGAATCAAAGATCCACTTATTCGCACACTCAGGATTTCCATAGAAATACTAAACTGAAAGCTGTAGTATAAAGGCAGATGACCTGTGCAGATCCCTGCAGGCTCTGTGCGTGCTGCTTCAATTTCTGGGAGTTCATATGACCTTTGCTTATTGATTTAGGGGGTCTGGTTCTCCTGGTGTCCTCCCTGCCTTCTGGTTCTTACACTCTTTCTGCCTCTTCTTTTTTGGGGATCCCTGAGCTCTAAGAGGAGGGGTCTGATAGAGACATCCCATTTCGAAGTGTGTGCTCCAAGGAGTCTCTTTCTCTCTACATAATATCTGATGGTAGGTCTCTGGATTTGTTCTCATCTGCTCCAGGAGAAAGCTTCTCTAATGATGGATAACCTGCTTCTTATCCCATTTTTTCTTCTACCATGAATGTACAGTAGGGAAATACTTAGAAATATTATGTTCCCACAAGTCACATGTCAGAACTTAGTCTTCAATGCAGAAATGTAAAGGTGGAGGATTTGACAATCTATTGGATCATTGGTGGCACCAGTGTCCTTATGAAGAGGTGCAAGGGATCTTACTGCTCCTCATCATGTGAGAAGCTTATACACACACTTATGCTGAAGTCCACGTGGAGAAGTCAGAGACAACCTGCAGAAATAGTTCCCTCCTTTGATTTTTTTGACATTGTGTGTTTCTGGGATCTAACTGAGAGTAATAGACTTGCTAGAAAATGCCTTTACACTTAGAACTGTCCTGTTGGTCCCTTGACTCACTTTAATGGAGTCATCAAGGAGTTTATCTTTGTAAAGTAAGTAAAATTTGAGGTAAAAGAAAAAATAAATAACAGCCTTCTCTTGCACTAAACAAACAAACAAAAACAAGGTTTGCCTATTCAAATTATACTTAAAGCTATAATAGCATAAACAGTGTTGTATAGTACTGACACAAAAATGTCGGTGTCTAGGCAGGTAAACTAGAATAGAAAACCAAGAAACAAAGCTACATAGTGAAAGCAATTATTGACAAGGGTGCTAAAATCATACACTGGAAAAAAAGAGACAGATTCTTTAAAAAAAATTGTGCCAGGAAAACTGAATAACCACACATAGAACACTGAAACTAGACTCTACCTCTTATTCTGCATGAACATCAATTTAAAACTGATCAAAGACATTAATGTAAGACCTGACCCTTTGCAACTATTGTAAGAAAATATTTTTAAAAAATCAAGATGTAGGTGAAGACAATGAATGCTTGAATGTAACTCAAGTAGCTCAGGAAATCATCTCAAGATTGTGACAAATGGATTCGTTAAATTAAAAAGCTTCTACAGAGCAAAGAAAACAATTACTAAGTAAAGAGATGGTCTATGCAATAGGAGAAAATCTTGCCACCTATTTATCTCACAAGATTAATAGCCAGAATATATAAACACCTGGAAAAGTTATTAAAAGAATAACCTAATCAAGTAATAGGTTGCTGTAGACTATTATTTTAAGATGTGTCACATTTGTCTATGCTGTGAAATATTTGTTAAATGATGCAAAGTGTGTTGCAATCTTTCATGTTGCATTTGAAGCTGCGTTATTTCGCCTATCTAAAATACCTGATTGGTCCAATAAAGACCTGAACTGTCAATAGCAAGGCAGGAGGAAGGACAGGTGGCGCTGGCAGGCAGAGAAAACAAATAGGAGGAGAATCTAGGAGGAGCGAGAAAAGCAGGGGACTGCCATACGGCCACACAGCCAGACACAGAGTAAGAAGGGAAGAAAAGATATACAGCAATACAGAAAAGTAAAAGCCCAGAGGCAAAAGGTAGATGGGAAAATTTAAATGAAGAAAAGTTAGCTAAAAACAAGCCAAGCTAAGGCTGGTCATTCTTAAGAAAGAATAAGACTGTGTGATTTATTTGGGAGTGAGGTGGTGCCTCCCCATATGCAAAAAAAAAGCAAAGAGTAAAGATTAAAAGAGTAAAACGACCAACTACAATGGACAAATAAATTGCAAAATCATTCTTAAAAGTCAAAGTATAAATGGTCAATAAGTACATGTAAAAAATGATGCAGACCAAAGTGCTTGGTACTCAGCTTCATCTCTGTTAGGAGTAGTATCATAAAGAAAATAACAGATGCTAGCACGGGGAGGAACAGGAATCATTAATTCTTGCTGGGAATCTGAACTGGTGCAGCTACCATAGAAATCAGTATGGAGATTCCTAAAAAATTGAAAGTCAGGGGCTGGAGATGGCTCAGTGGTAAGGCACTTGTGGCTTTTACAGAGGACTCAGGTTCGGTTCCCAATACTCTCTCTCAGTGCAGCTTACAAAAATCTGTAACTCCAGTTCCATGTGTTCTGATAAATGAATTGCACAAAGATGGAAGATTATAAAACATAAAAAAGAAAGAAAATTGAGAAAATGGAAAGACTAGGAAAGCTGACAGGAACTATAATAAAAGATTAAATTATATTTAATACCAACCAATTATAGCATGGACTAGGGTGGTTTGAAGGCAAACAGAGTAAATATTTGTTTAATAGATAAGATGGCCATGCCACAAAGAGTCACTGGATATAGAGCTAGAGCTAGAGATGGCTTAATCTATTGATTACTCATTATACTTTATTGGTTACCATGAGTACTCAAGGAAAATTCAGCTTTGGTGGTCTGTGCTCTGACATCTACTTTTCTTGACTTGATCATTTGGTGTTCGTGTGATGATGTGGTGTATAAATTACTAACAATGTTAAAATATATCTGAATATATTACACAAATTTTAGTAGGAAAACGTAAATGGTAGATCTAAAAGTGTCATTAAAAGTAATAAAACTATAATAGGTCTTCTGAAACACAGTTGCAATTCTATTGTTGCATCGTTTTCTTGTAGTTTAGACATTGTATATTTTATGTCATCCATCTCTAAAAAAGATTCTCCTCAAACAGTTTTGGAATTTCTCAAGTATAATTTATATGTGCCTTGTGAGAAAGTCTTTGGGGTTGGGTCATATCATCAGACAACCACATATTTTCTCTTCTCCTATGATCTTTTCTTGGAGTTCATAATGATCATTGGCTTGGGAAAAGGCTTCTGCTCTTTTCAAAGCTCCCATCTAAAGAAAATGCTGCTGGTGCTGATGCTCATGAAAGGGTCCATTGCCTTTGTCTGGTGCTGATGCTCATGAAAGGGTCCATTGCCTTTGCCTGTGATGACTGCATAGGATCTAGCACAGCACCCAAAGCCTATACACAGAGTAATTCTGCTGGTAGCTGTAGATGCCACTGGATAATGCTAGGTGGCCCCTGAAAGCGGGTATTTTGTGATAGAATCCTTCTTCTGAAACTCAAAAATGAGCTGAAGGAAACGAGGGTGGGAATATTTTGGAGAATTTTCTTAGTGGTACTGAAAATCCTTATCCCACTCACTCTTGACCACTGACAAGGAATATTCCTGGCCTTTTATTGTTGCCTTGTGATCAAGGGACTATGACAGCAGTTATGAGTGAGGAGGAACAGGAACTGAAGCCATTTGTGGTTTTACCCTCAATGCTGTTGTTGACCAGCTGACTGTGTTAAGGTGTGGATTAAAAGTCTCCAGACAAGGAAGATAGCACAACAGGAAAATCAGCTGCTACGCTGAGGATCTAAGTTTGATTGTCCATAACCCACATAAAACCAACTGTATCAAGCATCTGTAATTTTGTGGTCCATATGGTAGCAAGAAGGGTGTCAAAAGTAGCTGACTCCCTAGAAGTTGAAGGGCCAGCTTACTGGGATATTTGGTGAGGAACAGTAGACAATCTCTCAGACATAGTGGAAGGCAAAGACTGACATCTGAGTTTATCGTAGTACCATGTAATACAACTACCTTCATACAAACACATATGTATGCATGTACATACACAAATAACAAAGATATTTTTAAAGGTATTTTCAAGATACCAGTTACCTATTTATAAAACAGGCATAGAAATAGTTGTAAATATTACATGAAAGACTTAATAAAAATTGGTTAAAACGAGGTTTTTCCTAAACTATACTTAGAGTTTTTCTTTCTTTCTTTTTTTGTTTTTGTTTTGTTTGATTGTTTATTTTTGTTTTTTAAGACAGGATTTCTCTGTGTAGCCCTGACTGTCCTGGAACTTACTCTGTAAACCAGGCTGGCCTTGAGCTCACAGATATCCACCTGTCTCTGTCTCCCAAGTGCTGGAATTAAAGGTGTGTGCTCATAAAGATTTAACTAATGACTAAAATAACACATAGGCAGAGGACAGTTTTTCTGAAATTATCAATTATTGCTTCAATTTTATGGTAGAGATTGCATATTTTCTACAAATTCCTAGATTTAGGGCTGGGCTAACCAAGAGCAAATTGGAACCTTTCTGTCATTCTATACATCCCTGTTGAATATCTATATATTTTGCTTTATATTTGTACAGAGTCTTTGAATGAGGACTTCGACACAGACACCTTGTGCTCTTCATGTAAGTAGCTTTCAATAAATCCCACATTAGCTCTTCTACATCCTGCTTTTGCTTTGCCAAGAACCTTGGGCGCATCTATCTCCTGAAGTAGCCTGAACTCAAGTAACTACTAGCTATCTTAGTACAGCCAGCCCTAGAGCTTCCAAGTTTGGGGACAAAACTTGAACCAGCCCGTCAGAATGAGAGCCCAGGTACACACGCTAGTTTCTCTGCTGAAGGGAGAAAAGTGATGTAAATCTATTTCAATTAAAAAACATACATAAAAAAGAATAAATACAAATTATTGTTTTAAAATGAAAAAAGTAGGACTTCTTAAGGGGAATGCTGCCATTCTTCCTGCAGACTGAAGTCATATAATTTGGTATGTCACTTAATTTTGTCTCCTATAAAAATCAGTTGGAAGAATCCACACAATTTGTGGTGAAACTCTCTCCTTCTAGCGTTATGTAGAGACCCTCCCTGAATCAGATGTGTTGATGTTCTCTTATAAAGAAGGGGTTGAGTGGTGAGGATGGTCATTACATCACCTCCTGACATTAGTTACTCCCTCCCTCCTGCAGTTTCCAAACTGTACATAATTCTGCCACCAGACATGTTTTAGTGGAAGGTGGTAAGTATGTATGGAGGTTAGCTAAGGGAAGACTCCATGAATACAGTTGTGAGGAGGTTGTAACCTATGCTGGAGTAGAATGTTTAGTGGTGTGGCTTTTTAGGGTCACTCAGTGACCAACGCCATTAACAATGAATAAATTCATTGTTTCACAGAGCTAGGCCGGTGTTCCTCATCTGTCTCACCACAGTGGTAATGATGTAGGTTGCACCCACCAAAAAGGAAGGCAGAACTGGTTGTAGAACTGGATAGAAAAAAAAAGCTTCACTGTATTGAGGGCATAAATCACAGATGTGGACTTGGGGTTGATAATGCATCAATTTATTTACTAATAAATGAAAGTACTTGGAGGTAATGGAGTGATTTTTGTCTTGAGAGCATTTCATAAACAAGAACTAATAATATCATTATTTACAAGTCAATTAATTTTCACCACCTTGGTTAGGAATTGTAATTATGCCAAGACTAGCAGATGGGGAAAGAGAAACTGGGGAAAGGAACAAAAGAGAATTGTAAATTTGATAGTCTTGAATTAAGTGGATATTTACTGTTCAATTTAAATAACATAAAACATCACAGTAGAGAATTAGTTTTTCATTACAAATACTGTTGCATCGTTGATGTTCTCAACCCATCTACTTCCTACTTCTCTCATTCATTTATTTGATCCATCCTCTTTGCAAATAGTTTTGAGAATTGTGGTAGATACTGAAAATACAAACCTGGGTATGACATATTAATATTTCTTAAGAAGCTTGTGACTACTTAAAGAAATAACCATGCAGGTAAATAATGGAAAATGGCTTTATAGAGACTATCAGATAAGAAACAAGCAAGCTTTCAAGTTCAGCTGGTGTGAGAGAGGCAGATTTTTACATCATAATCACTGGTTATAAGGATCCCATACAAATACTAAACTGGAAGCCACAGTATGAAGAACTGGACTGCATCCTCCTCCACAGGGCTTTCTGAACACTGAGGAGAGAAATTTAATGGAGACATCCTATTTAGGGCTGAGTGTTCCAATATCTCTCACTCTCTGCATAATATCTGGCTGTAGGTCTCTGTATTTGTTCCCATCTGCTTCAGGAGGATGATTCTCTGATGATGATGGAGCAAGTCACTGATCTGTGAGTATAGCAGAATGTCATTAAGAAGCAGTGTATTGCCATGTTTTTGTTTGTTTTAAGGATGGTAGTATTTGGTGTTACCCTAGGTCCCTGGGCTATCTAGTCTCAGGTTCTTGGTCATCCAAACAGTGTCAGGTAAAGGTTCCATCTCATGGAGTGTGGAGGAGGCCTTAAGCCAAATCAGATATTTGTTGGTTACTCCCACAAGCTGTATGACACCATTGCCTAGCATATCTTTCATAGGTCTTGAATTAAGTGGATATTTACTTTTCAATTTTAAATAACATAAAACAACACTAAAAAAATTTTCCTGCATCATTGATGTTCTTACACTCATCTACTTCGTCTTTCTGTCATTCATTTGTTTGGTTCATCTTCTTAGCAAATAGGATACCATTATACATCCAAGGGTTTGTGACTGGGTTGGTATATTTATGTTTCTGCTTTGGTAGCATGCAGAGTACCTTCCTATACCAAAGACACTTAAACATACGGGTAAAGGCCCTATGTAGGCACCAATTGGACTTCTCTATGTTCAATGAGTTGTATAACTGTTGTCTTTTGCATAATAGTGTGAAATAATGTAAAATATCTTAGGGGTAACAACAACCAAGCAAGTGAAACACTTGTGTGATTAAAAACTTTAAGATATTGATGAAAAAAAATTGAAAAAGACATCAGAAGTTGGAAAGATCCCCTATGGTCATGAATAATTATGATTAATATAGTATCAGTGACCATCCTTCCAAAAACCATCTACAGATTCAAGGCAATCCCCATTAAAATTCCAACATAAATTTTCACAGATTTCTAAAGGACACTTTTCAGTTTCATATGGAAAATAAAATACATGGGATAGCTAAAACAATTCTGAACATTAAAAGAACTGCTGGAGGTGTCATCATCCTTGACTTCAAGTTGTACTACACAGCTAGAGTAATGACAACCTCATGATACTAGCACACAAGACAGATACACTGATCAATGTAATCAAACTGAAGAATCAGTCCTAATCCACATCTCACAGACACCTGACTTTTAATAAAGAAGTGAGAAATATTATGTATTACAGTAGAAAAAAGACAGCATCATAAACAAAGGATGCTGCTCAAACTGGATAACAGCATGTAGAAAGAATCCAAATAGCGCCATGTTCATCAACTTGCACAAAACTCAACTCTCGATGCAGTAAAGACCCCAACACAAAACAAGGATCACTGAACCTGATAGAAGAGAATGTGGGGAAATGCCTTGAAGTCATTGGCACAGGAAAAGACTTTCTGAACAGAACACCATTAGCATGATCACTAAGATCAACGATCAATAAATGAAACTTCATGAAACTGAGAAGCTTCTGCACAGCAAAGCCCACCATCATTCAGAAAAAGTGGCAGCCTACAGAATGGGAGATTTTACCAACTACATCTCTGATAGAGGACTAACATCCAAAAATATATAAAGAACACGAAATTCTTCTTAAAGCCCTAAGTTCAGCTCTCTTCCTCCCTTTCTCCTTTGGTTACGAAATCAGGAGGGTTTAAACTTCACATCATATAGGTCTTATGTTTCTCTCTTCCAACCACACTTGTTGCCCCGTTCACTCCCACCCAAACAAATATTGTGTGTGTGTTCATCTGTATGTTATATAATTTCAAGTTTATCAGGCGCATGATCTGGTCACATCTGCAGATTGTTAGACAAGCTGTGTGGTTAATAACTTTCTATTCTAAGCTAGCTTGAGTTGGGTTTCCAGCTTAGCAGAATTTGCACTATAAGGGGTTGATAATAGTTAGGCTAGGAAATCTCATCAGAGGTCCACTGTTCTGCACCTGTGTGGACCTCTGCTGGAACAGAATAGTTTAGAAAATGAACCATCAAATCTTATTTCTTACACTGCTAAGTTGAGAGCAGTGAAAACGTCCTGGGTAAGTGTCTACTTTCACCACCAAGGAAGGACGACTGATATTTCACACAGAAGCATTGTGACAAAGACCTTCAGAAACAGAAGAAATAGTGTTTGAAGATTTTAGTTTGAAGAAAAAGTCCGAAAGTACCCCAGGGATGTAAAGTAGGTTGAAGATGCTGGAGAGATACAAAGTTGGGAAGTACATGGAAAAAATCCCATAGTAGCATGGGCTTACAATTGAGCTGGAACACCAGCAGAGTTCTTGTTTAAATTATTTCTGGGACGATTGAGCATCCTTTGGATATATACTCAAAAGTGGTATTATTGGGTCTTGAGTAAGGTTGTTTCCCAATTTTCTGAGAAATCTCCACACTGACATCCAAAGCAGCTGTACCAGCTTGCATTCCCACCAGCAATGCAGAAGTGTTTCCTTTCTCCCCCACGACCTCTCCAGCATAAGTTATCATCAGTGTTTTTGATCTTGGCCATTCTTACAGGTGTTAATTATGCCACAAGTACATGTGCTCAACTATGCTCCTAGCAGCATTGTTTGTCATAGCCAGAACTTGGAAACAACCTAAATAACCCTTAACCAAAGAATGGATAAGGAAAATGTGGTACATTTACACAATGGAGTACTACACGGCAGAAAAATATAACGACATCTTGAATTTTGCATGAAAATGGATGGAGCTAGAAAACTTTATTTTGAGTGAGGTAATCCAGACAAAGAAAGACAATTATCACATGTACTCATCACAGGTGGTTTTTAAACATAAAGCAAAGAAAACAAGTCTACAAACCACAATCCCATCGAAGTTAGACAGCAATTAGGACACTAATAGAGACTTACATAGATCTAATCTACATGGGAAATAGAAAAAGACAAGATCTCCTGAGTAAATTGGGTGCATGGGAATCTTCGGGGGAGGGTTGAAGGGGAGAGTGGAGAGGCAGGGAGGGGAGCAGAGAAAAATGTAGAGCTCAATAAAAATCAATTAAAAATTATTTCTGGGAAATTCATGTTCAGACGTGGAGATGACTTTGGAGTTTATGCTGGAAGCAGCCTCTCCTGGTGCCTTTAATCTTTGGCTTTGTTTCGAGAAACTGATACCAGGGATAGGAAGCTGTTAAAGAGACTTCTGTAGGGAAATCATATAATCAAATTTATATTTTAAGGCTAGAGATGTGGTCTGGTAGTAGAGTGCTTGTCTAGCATACGCGGGTCCTAAATTTGTTCTCCAGCACTGAAAATAAGTTTATGCTTTGAAAATAACCCCAGTATAATTGTGGAAGATGGATTTGGAGCTGGAACAAAAAATGTAAGTGAAGACTGAAGTCTATAACCTTTTTTTTTCCCAAAAAATTTTAAGGTAGAAAGTTTTGAGATTGGCTTAATGAGAGAAGAGGCAATGGGTAGAATTTAGGATGACTCCATAGCTTTTGACCTGGAAGATAAAACAGTTATGAAAGTGGAGGACACCCCACACTTCCACTTAGTGTCTCTATGGAAACGATTCATTGCTCATGACTTAGTTGAATGTACGATTTACTCACAGCAGAGTGAGTGGCTCACAATGAGCCAAAGTTGCACTGTGATGTAAAGAAAAACAAGATAGGTTAAAATTTTGTTGTGTTGCAGAGACAATAGCCAGCAAAACGTATGGTTGGCTGCTATGATACAGAAATGATACCTATAATCATTTTAATAAACAATGGAGAAAAGCTTGATTGTTAGAACTATTTCAAAAGAAGAATCAATAGGATTTTGTGACTACTTAGGTATGGTTAATGATGGACATGAAAGTTCAAATTAATATTAAAGGAAAGTTGGGAAGAAAATCAGAGTTGATTGTGCACTGCTGTAATTGGTAAGGAAAACAGGTTGAAAGATGGAGAAAAGGTAAGATTATAAACACATTGTAAACACAATGGCCTGGAGCTGACAATCAGATATCCCTACAAGAGAATGAAGACTCAGTGGGTGCTTGAAGTCACTACAGTGGAACTCAAGCAAGAGCCCTGGGGATATTCTGAGCTTGTCCAGCCCTTACTCTTGATGTGGTTTTAGAATGAGTAACAGAGTTAACCATAGTTACTGCAGTGACTAGTTAGCTATCAGCTTTTCAGAGGGCATTGCTCTATCCAATGCTGGAAATTCTGCTTCTCCTGATCAGTTTCTTATTGCTGAAGTAAAAGTAAAGGGCAGAATATTAATCAAGAGTGTAAAAATTTTGAAAAAGAATCATTTATTTTATAGAAAAGAGCTGCAACTCAAAGTTCTTATTTTTCTTTTCTGTCCCATTAACAGCAGCAACCTAATAATCATGTCCATAAAGATCTGTGGGTTTAAGTGAGCACTGCAGGGTAAAATGTTGCCTTGAGCCAAGAGGGATAAACTTTAGATAATTTCCTGTTTTTTCTTTTAAAATTAGAATGGCCAGAGAGAGTTATCTATACAGAAGTCTTTTGGAATGTATACGAATACAAATATATAATAATGTAACATATAGGAATGCAAATACAGTTTTGACTACATCTAATTTAGTTGTTCGTCATGCTTTCTCTAATGCCACATTGAATGTTTTATCCTGCATAGACTGAAAATGATTAAGATTTGCTGACATGTTCTCCTGGGTACTAATGAAACTTCAGGACAACAGTTCTAGGAAAGGCTTTTTTTTACTGTTGCCTTGCATTTTATTTATTTCTTTTCCAAGAGGAATCTTGGTCCACTCTCAAGCCAGTGAAACATTTACAGTGCAAAGACACATTGGTACTTTCGGCTTTCTAGCGATAAAATCTTCTCCAGTGGATTTCAATTATTCTTCGCAAACCGCTTTGAGAGGAAGGTAAATCTGCTTCCTGATGTCGGTTTCAAAAGTAGTTTCTACCAAGTTACTTCAGTCCAAATTAGGACTCTTGGAACTGGATGCTCTGTGGTGCCACAGCTTCAGCTGTTTCACACAACTGACCAGTGAAGTGTCAATTGGCTCAGTCAATTAAAATAAATACTGTCACTCTCTGTCAGGAATTTGTGTGAGTCAGCTATGAAAGAGCTTTCTGCGGCTCAAGCAGTTGCCACTGGCTTATTCTCTGCTGAAATCTTGACCTGACATTGCAATGGGAGTTCCATCTTCTGGTCAGGACTATGGTACCCTGTCTGTCTGTCTGTCTGTCTGTGTGTATGGGTTGTGTCCAAATCATATTTCCCCTTTGTGTAGCAAATTGATGTTGCTAAGGCTAGCATTTGAGTGAACTTGTTCCATTTCCTATTGAAAGAATTGATTCTTTTTCTTTTCTCTTTCCTTTTTTTTGTTTTAGTATTTTGTATACAATTCAGTATAAACCCCTAATTTCATGAGAAAGGTGCAACAAGAATACACTGTTCTCGTTTCTTGCGATGGCACGTGCCATTTTCACACATGTATACCCATGTGTACCTCACTTGGTGCTAGGCATCCTTAACATTATCAGAGCTACGGTTAGGAAATTGTGTTGCTGGTGTTTTCCACATTTCCCTGTAGACACCCTCATGGGCTGATTACTAATGTGCACTCCAGCATGAAGCACTAATGCATCATTATTCTTAATAACTTTGATTTATTTGTCAGTAAATGTCAAATAGATAAAATAATGATGAAGAGGATTTAATACACAACAGCATGCTGCTGGTTATGTTTCTGAGCTCGGACTGACTTAATCTTACAGTTAAGAATTAAAACTGCAGCTCCTGAGGTTTTGAAGAAGATGGTAATGTTTGTAGCTATGTAGACACGAATCAAACTTAATAGCATCATATTTTGCATATTGACAAAATATAAAAATAAAATGTACAGAGAATTCCCTAGGTATTTGTAGGATGAGTACTAAAAATCTAGAGACATATATTGGAGTTCAACCTGAAGGTCAGAAGAGCACAATAGCCAGCCGCTGACTCTTACCTCTACCTCAGTCTGAAAAGGCAATCCTGCCTCCAGGAACCCTCAGAATAAGACTGGACCTGAGAGCGCTCTCCTCCCATCTTATAGTCTTCTCTAGCGCTGGGATTAAAGACATGCACCACTACCACCTGGTTTCTATGGCAAACTGTGTGGCTGGGATTAAAGGTGTGCCACTACTGCCTGCCCTGTAAGACTGACCAGTGTGGCTGTTTTACTCTCTGTTCTTCTAGCACACTTTATTTATTAAAACACAAATAAAATATCACTACAGATACTTGCTGATTAGAAACAAATGGTACTTTAGCTGAAATATTTTTGTTTTCCTGGACATGAGATAAAAAGATGATAAACTTAATGATGAAAAAGATAAACTTAATTTTTTGATATTTTTAAGCTTTTTGTATGTGTCCCAAGAAAATTCCAAATTTAGAGATAGTCAATTTTCTTCTCTTAGGGTCAAGGGAAGATCTTTATGGTTTGTAAAATCCCTGAAATTTTGCCCATAATATTTTCTTGTATTTAGAAATGGTTTTCTCATATGACTAACCTTTTATCAATTCTCAAAGTTGTTTAAACCTCAAACATAATGATAACTATTGAACTAATTATATATTTTCTTCCATGAAGTACAAGGAATTACTCCATCTTGTTCTCAGTGAATATACAAATATTAATCTTATTAGTTTGAAAAAAACTAATATTAGAATAAAACTAATAACATGGTGTCAAGGTAAGATAACTCATGGTCTATCTTTCCAGTTTTATCTGTCATTTCTTATATCTTACTGTCTGGTTAGAGCACTTAATATAAACAACTTATGGCTCTTTTGATTTCATACAGAACTATCTAATCTACTTACCCAAATCATTGACTTTATTCACATCAATTTCAGCATCACAATTTTTATTTTTTCCTTTTATATTGAAAATTTTTTATACAGCATATTTTAATCATGGTTTTTCTCCACTCCAGTTCTTCCCAGATCCTTCTCACTTCACTGCCCACCCTACTTTATGTCATTATTTACTCTCTTGCTTTAAAAAAAATTAAAAAATAATCAAAGAAAAAACCCACAGTAACTGACATCAAAACAAACAAACAAACAAAAGACTAGTAAGACAAAAAAAAAAAGATTACAAAACAAGGCGAAAAGAAACAAGAAGTCTATAACAATACCACTGAGTTTGTTTCCTGTTGGCTAGCTTCTCTTGGGAATGGGGACTGTCCTAAAATGTTGTACATATACTAAGTGAGACTCCATGGGAAAAAGTGAGTTTTCCTTTCAATTCAGTATCAGTTTCAGATGGCTTCTTGTTTAGGGGTGGGAACCTACATCCTCTTTCCCTTCTCAGTGATGGTATCTGCCTGGATTGTGCCTGTGCAAGACTTGGGTATGCACCACAGTCTATGAGAGTTCTTATGTGCATTAGTCCTTTTGCGTCTGGAAGACAGTGTTTCTTTGGAGTCTTTGATAACCTCTGCCTCTTCAATCTTTGTACCTCCTCTTCTACATGGATTCTTGAGCTTTGAAAGAGAGAATTTGATGAGAAAATCCTGTTTATAACTGAGAGCTTCGAGTGCATGCATTCTCTGCACATTGTCTATTTGTTGTTTTCTTTATTAATTCCCATCTACTGTAAGAAGCTTCTCTGATGTGAATTGGGTCAGTCACTAATATATGAGTATAGCAGTATGTACTTGGGAGTCATTTTATTTTTTCCTAGGCTCATGACCTATTGAAGCTCAGGTTTTTGACCATTTAACCGCATGGCTTAAATCACATGGAATGGGCCTTAAATCTTTTAAAGAAAGTAGTAGATTACTCCCATATCATTTGTGCCACTATTGTATCAGTGTATCTTACAAACTGATTGCTGTTGTAGGTCATATGGTTTGTAGCTCCTAACAATGAAAATAATGCAATGTCCAATGTGTGGGATCAACTCAGAGTTTTCTGCATTCCTCCAAGGAGCTTGGGTCATTTCTCTGGCTCCACCTTCTACAATACACATAGCTTGTCTCCTAGGCTTTGGCTCAACTATTCCACTGCCACTCCTGTTCTTGGTGGTCACACTATACTACTGGTATCTCCTAAATGTGGAATCTTGTCTTGCAGCTGGGCTTCACTTTCATCAATAGCGTCTACTAGGCTCTCTTCATAGTGCCGAGCCTCATCTTCTCTAACTGACCCATTAAATCCTGGGCTTTAAACTGCCACTGAGGCTGTACCTTCACCAATGACTTGTCCTGGCCTCTTACAGTGGCACCCTTAGCTGCTTTCCATGACTGCTTCATGCCTTCAAAACTAGTACCACCTAGGTGACTCTTGCACTACTGAGTTCACTTGCCAGCCTGAGGCATAACCTTGAACCCTTCTGGAACACAGGTTCTGTATGTTGACTTGGAGGCAACATTTCCTAGATTTCACCTCAATGTTTTGGTTTCTTATTAATCACAACTGATCCTTCAATGCCAGTTGACCAGCATCCATTGTCATAGCAAAGGGAATGTTTTATTTAGTGGTTCTGTTCAGCTCCAGTTTACCATGAAAGGAAGTCAGGGCAGGAACTCATGTAGGAACCTAGAGGCAACAGCTGATGCAGAGACCATGGAGGAACACTGTTTAATGGTCTGTTCTCCATGGCATACTTAGTTTGCTTTTTTATAGAATCCAGGACCACCAGTTCAAGGAAAGCACCAGCCACCATGAACTGGACCCCTCACTGTCAATCACTAAGAAAATGCCTTACAACCAAGTCTCATGGAGGCATTTTCTCATTTGAAGTTCCCTACATTCAGATAACTATAGCTTGTATCAAGTTGACCTAAGACTAGCCAGAACTACATGTAAGGGAAGCCAATAGCTATCTGTCTTTTTGTGTCTGGGTTACTTCACTCCCACTGATTCTTTTTTCTGGTGTCATCCATTTACCCATAAATTTTATGACTTTATTTTTCTTGACCTATATAATACTCAATTGCATATAGGTACTACATTTTCATTATCCACTCGTAA
Source organism: Ondatra zibethicus (assembly GCA_004026605.1). Lineage (NCBI taxonomy): Eukaryota > Metazoa > Chordata > Mammalia > Rodentia > Cricetidae > Ondatra > Ondatra zibethicus. Next base: position 13,854 of record PVIU01006159.1, on the reverse strand, counting down.
GTTGATGGCCATCTAGGCTGTTGACTGTTTCCACTTTCTGGCTATGAAGACTACAGTAGCAATTAAAATGGATGAGCAAATATCTCTTTAGTAGGATGTAGAGTCCTTTGGGTATATACCCAAGAGTAGTACAGCTGGATCTTGAGGGAGATCTTTTCCCAGCATCCCAAGGAACCATCAAAATGACTCCCATAGTGTCTGTACATGTTTGCACTCCTACCAGCAGTGAATAAGTTTTCCCTTTTCTGTACATCCTCGTCAGCATAAGCTGTCATTTATTTTATTGATAGTGGCCATTCTGACTAGGTAAGATGAAATTTCAAAGTAGCTCTAATTTGCATTTCCATTATGGCTAAGGATGTTGAACATTTAAAGAAAGTATTTCTCAGTCATTTCTGTTTCATCTTTTGAGAACTGTCTGCTTAGCTGTATACCCCATTTTTAAATTAGGTAATTTTTTTTGTTTATCTTCAGGTTTTTAAAAATTCTTTAAAGAGTCTAGATACTAACCTTCTATCAGATGTATAATAGTTAATGATCCTTCCCCATTCTGTAGGTTCCCATTGTGCATGAATGATGGAGACCTTTGCCGTGCAGAAGTTTTCACTTTCCTGAGGTCCCGTTTATTAATTGTTGGGTTTAGTGCTTGTGCTAATGGTGTCTTGTGCGGAAAGTCCTTTCCTGTGCCAATAAATTCAAGTTAAATTCTCCATTTTCTTTTCTATGATATTCAGAAAGGATATTGACAGGTACTTCAGTGTGATAAGTTTGTTTCAAGTCTTTTGTGTAAGAAACTTAAATAAATAAGTAAGTAAAGTAATAAATGAGTAAGACCCACAATAATTATGACTAATTAGTTTGAGATCCACTTGTAAAGTTTCTATTTCCACATCTTCTGGGCTTTTCTACTGTCTACCAAGATAAAGATCCTTTGACATCAGGTAACATTTGAGCCTGTATTATTCACAGACATGTATTATTTATAGTCTTTTGCCATCAGTTCTTTTTTCATAGGCATTTGCCATTTCCCCAATTAGATTCTAAATTCTTAAAAGTAAGTACTCTTTTATCTTTCTCTGAATGCTGTATGTCACCTAGTTAAGTTTTTGTCATACTGCAGTTAATGAAAGAAAAGTGAGGATAAAAAGCTGCCTTGTACTTTCAAAAAGTTATCAATTTTGTAGAATCAATCTACATAGGGAAATCCTTTTTGTTCCTCCCCAAATCAAATGCTGGAACAAGTGAGGCATTATATACCATAGGGAAAAAGATTACAGGCTTAGATTTATATTCTGGGTTTGAATTCTAGTTATATTGCTAGCTTTCTTTTGGACCTAGGCTTATTGAATTCTCCTCTGCTATCTCATTTATAAAATTGGGTTATTGCTATCTGCCTTTTATTTCAAAAGAGCTTCCTCCCATTAATGCAGACGAGTAATGAAGAAAGTGTAATGCCTTCAAAGAAGAAAAAGATGAATGGTGAAGAGCCCGAGAAGGCATAGGAAGGACGTAGCATGGGCGATCACCTAGAGTTTCAGCAAGCTTACAGATTTCATAATTTTATTATTTGAAATGATAAACATCAAACTCTCAGCAAATGCTGACAAGAGTTATAAATCAGAGGCAAATCTTTTGTCCGGCACTGCGATAAGGATCATTTGAACACGCTTTGGTCTGTTAAGTCACACTGGCACAAAGACAGCAGTCATAAAAACACATACAGTTAAGGGTACAGTAACAGTTAACCTCTCTGGCTGATGGTAGCTTCATCTATATAATAAGAGCCGCAGAGCGGTGACCTGCAAAACCCCTTCCAGTGCTGAGGTTTAACACTCTCGCAGTTCCTCATTCATTTCCGTTAGAGAAATGAGCAAAGCTCATTTTGCCCCTCCTGTGTGGAGAGGCAGAGCTGTCTCACAGGGTCAGAGGAGACTTAATTTCTTAAGTTCCGCCAACAGATTGACACTGTGTTGCTAAATGGACGCCAACCGTTCTGCAGACCAGGATCTTTTAGGACTTACTTGCTATACAGCCTTTAGTCCCAGCACTAAGGAGGCAGAGGCAGGTGGTTCTCTCCCAGGGCTCCCTGGTGAGGGCTCATTCCAAGCTCATCACAGAACTTATTCCATCATGCTACTTTGAGTTGGGGTGATTATAACATAGCTGTGGAAAGAGAAAAGAACAGAAGAGATAGAGGAATCCAGGAATGGCCAGGCCGTGTGACCAAAGCTGTAGAAGTCTGTGATGTAGTCTGTTCATAACCAGGATGCTAAATTGTGTGAGCTGTTATGAAAAAATGTTTGATGTCTTCAGTTTATCTTCACTTAACAATTTTTCCTTGATATGATTTACTTCAAATTACAAGTTCTTTTTTTATGCTGTCTTACTTTTGAATGTTTCTCTGATTCTCTGTTTCAGTTTCTGCAGAAATGTGGGATACAAGTTGTTTTCACATTATTTAAGTCACAGGTTTAAAATACACACAGACACAGACATAAACAGACAGACATACACACAAACACACACACACACACACACAGACAGAGAGAAAGAGGGAAATTTTGGAGAATCCACAGTTATGAGAAATTAAAAACTACCTTTGGTAGTTGGTATTTATGCTTTTCCACTTAAAGCAATTGTTAAGCTGTCTTTAACACACAGAGAATAGATCTATTATTTACTTTTCAAAGATTCTGATTTTTAGATATTTGACATAAATTATGTTTCTGCTATTTCTATTTATCAGGTTACTGACCTCTGGAAGTATCTAGCCAATTTGAGCATCTAAACAACCACCTTCCTCCCATATGCCTCCTTATACATTGGTTATACTTTCAACTAAGCTAGGGAGCAGCCTACCTAATAAAATGCCTTTAAGAATATTCTATAATTAAAATATACATGTGAATTCAGGGTTATCACATTTGATATATACTATTAGTTGACTTATTGCACTTCCTGTTTACTCAGTTAATATTATTAACAGGCCTAGCGTATCAGACAGACTGTTCTGTGAAGCAGGATATTTTGTGTCTAGTTAGGACAGCATAATATCAGCAGTTGAGACAGGGGCGTTTTCTTACTCAATGGCTTATTTTACCACAAAGAAATAAACTCCATGTGGAGTTTCTTCAATGCCCATTATCTTCTTTGAAGTAGATTGGTGCTGCCAGTAACAGACATATCTCATTGTCATAAAAAGAATCTAGATTATTAAAACATCTTAAATGCCATATTCTGTAGATCTCTAAAGTGTTTGAAGATGACCTATTTAAATTATATCTTTGTTTGACCTTGAAAACATACCTAATGTGACTATAAGTTTGATTATACTAGGTGATTAACTACTAACCTATATTTCTTTATTATCCTAAACAGTTGATAGTAATAATTTTCAAGGACTAGAAATTTACATTACATTGTTAAATGATCTGTATAGCTATATTTTGAACATACATTTTAAATGCATGTACAATATGTTTTAACAAAACTAATCTCAAATTTGTATCAATATACAAAATTTGTATACAATATACAAAATTCCAATCCAATGTAAAATATTTGAAACTAATAGTTGCTTTTAAAAAGTAGATTCAATAATCTTACATTTTATCTTAGCATATTTATATCTCCTTTTTGTCTTCCTTTCTTTTTTCTTTTTCTTCTCTTTCTCTCTTTTTCTTTCTTTCTATCTTTGGTTTTTCAGGATAGGGTTTCTCAGTAGCTATGGAGCCCATCCTGGAACTCATTCTGTAGACCAGGCTGACCTTCAACTTATAGGGATCTGCCTGCTTCTGTCTTCTGAGTGCTTGGATTAAAGGAATACACCACGAACACATGCTTTTTTTTTTCAAAACAAGAATATTGAATCTAATTTCTTTTTTTTTTTTAGCTTGTTTCCTGACCATTATCTGTAACAACTGCAACCAACATATTAAACAAAAGTTAAAATCCATAATCCATTTTTTGGGAATGTGGGCATAGTTTTCTAGGCTGCTTACTGATTGGGGGCACTGATAATCTTATAGGGATCTGAAAAAATTTAGGATTATGGTCAAATCCTTACTGGAGTATTCTGTCAGCCAGCAGTCTTGAAGCTGTTCTGGATGTAGAACTCAGAAGAAACTGCAACAAATGTACTCCAAAATGTTGAATCATCTGGGTCATCTATTCCCGTTGAATATTTTTCAGGAGGTCATCCTTAACCAAACCTTGTTTTTCTTAACCTAGAATAAATCCACAGCCTCTCACTTCCAGTGGAAACAAAAGCAAAACCTCTAAAGTAAATACTTTTATTCTAAAGTAAAATATCTTTTTGACTTAAATTTTGAAGTCAAGGCATTTGATCAAACCTTAGCCTCTCACTTCCTTTGGAAACAAAAGCAACACCTCTTTACCAAAGTAACATATCTTTTAAATTAAATTTTGAAGTCAAGGTATTTTCAAAATATATATGTTAAATTAATCCAGCAGCATTTACAATCAAAAGTCTTTTATCAGCTGTTGCTACTTCCTCAGCAGTCAAACAACTCAAAGACAACACAATAGCATACAGTATCCATATTCTTTGTGAATTTTCCATCTTTACATGGAAGCTAAGCTGGGACAGATGGGAGCTGGAAGCATTAGTTTTTCTCCTCAACCTAGGTAGCTAGGTTTGTGCCAAGCTCTAACAGCTGGAATTCCAATCCCACCCCTGGCCTGGGTTAGTGACTAAAAAGTCTCAGGCAAATTTGTTTTATATATAAATTCATGCCACAAAATGTTGGGCACCAAATGATGCATGATTAATAAAAACTCAGGGTCAGAATTTTGGTTTCAAGCAAAACAGCCAGCCACCAGCTTTTACCTCGAGCTCAGTCTGAAATTGTGATCCTGCCTCCCAGAATCTTAGAATGAGACTTTGTGTTGAGAGCTGTTTTCTCCCATTATAGAATTATCTCTAGGGCTGCAACCTCATATCTACTTCTAGTGCTGGGAACCCATCTAGCTTGAACCTGTGTAGGTGTTCTGTGTGCTGCCATAGTCTCTGAGCTTGTATGTCCACCAGTCCTACTGCTCTAGCTACAATATGTTAAATAAAATCCTAAGTGGGATGGTTGTTTATGCTGCTCAGAGTTTCAGAGGGTCCAGTTGGTTGTAGTGATGAGGATGTGGTGGACACAGTTCCTGTTGCACTAGGCCAAGAAACGGGGCAATGAGAGAGTGAACAGGAATTGGATGAAGTGGATGCTTTGGTGGGCCCTACCAAAGGCATGCCATTGCACAAAACATACATGCAACAGAGTCAGCAAGAGGAATCTGGAGACAAAAACATAAGTAAACTGGGGGACAAGGTAGGGTATACTTTAGTAAAGATGGGAGAACCTGGTCACCTGACCTGGCTCGGTGGTAAGGTATGGAAAAGTCACAATTTTTGAGATGCAGGGATTTTTAGCTTAATAAGCGATACCTAGAAGTATGATCCACCCTGTGGCTGAGCCACCCTGCCACAAGCCGCAGAGGGGAGCAAAAGGTTGAAACCGAAAAGACTGCACCATGCCACAGCTGGAATTAAAAAAGCTGGCTGGAATTTTAAAAAAAGCCAGGAGACAGACATGGATGGCTGCTACCCACAGCAGAAATTGTGTAAACCCGCGAAATGGTGACACCACGAGTCTATAACCGGGATGTCTCCCCCTATAGGCGGAGTGTGTATAAGCACGTGACCTTCCAAGACTCATGGGAGGGCGTCCCACCAGGCTATGGCCATGAGTGGGAAGGTAAGACCTCCAGAGAGGCCAGAGGCTGCTCTGAGCAGCCTTTTACAAGGGAAAAAAAGGAAAAGAAAAAAATGGAAAAAAGAGAGAAAGAAGGATCTGAGGGACCCTGGGCCCTCAGTTGCTGGTGGATTGGTCCCAGGCCATTCCAAACACAATTAAAGCTGAGGAAAGCAATCCACAGGTGAATGCCAGCAAAGGGAACAAACACTGCCTTGAAGACCGTGGTTGGGGGCAGTCCCCCGTCTCTAAGAACTCCAGGGGGTCAATTCCTCAGGTTCAAAGAAATGGTTAAGCTGACCGGAATGGGAACACCCACCATTGGAAGCCTGTGTTGTTAACAGAGGCTGTGCTCAGGCAGATGGAACATGTGGGAAGTTCTCGAAAAAATCCCCAGTTTCAATTCCAGTCCCAGGATTCCGGGCCAGATCCCGACCCCAGGGCAGGGGCCTGGGGCTGGGGAGGCCCCAGGAGAAGGGCCTGGGATGGGAAAATCTCCCGAGTCATAGCACCAATATTGTTCTTTTTCTTTAATGGGGGACCACCCATGTGGCATGACAGGCGGCAGGCAGCAGGCAGCGGGAAGGGGGGCACCTGAGAGCAGCCAGTCCCAGGCAGACATGGCCAGGCAGGGAGACATGTGGCGGTGGCAAGAGACGGACAGCCACACCATGTAAATTTAAACATTTATTAGGTGGGTGATGGAGGGAGAAGGGGAGAACAGAAGAGAATATATATATATATATATATATATATATATATATAGAGAGAGAGAGAGAGAGAGGAGAGAAAGAGAGGGGGAGAGGGGAAAAGGAGCAGCTGCCTCTTTCGGGGTGGAACAGAGAGAGAGCGCGTGTGAGAGTCTGAGGCTGGAAGCTGGAAGGGAGTGGGCGTGGCTTGTTTCTTCAAGAGACAGGACAGAACATTACAGCTATCTTTCAGCTTATCCAGGGGCTTGGGATGAAGCCTGTTTGTTGACCTTTGATCTTGGACTTTAAGGTTTCAGATTCATAACAAAATAAATTCTGTTACTCTGTGGTATTTTGTTAGAGTAACTCTTGTAGAGTTATGTTGTTGGCTAATGTGAGCAGACCTAGGTGTCCTGCTATTTATTCTAATTTCCATGTGAATAATCTGAGATTTGAAGAGACTACACCAAGAATCTAAAGTCATAAAAGCAGTAAGTAATTGAATGAAGAGTTGAACTTCTATCAGCTCTCATTCATTAAACAAGCATCTCTTTACAGCATGTTATGTGACAGTCTACTATATTTAAAGTATAAACGTAAAGGAAGAAAATTTCAGAAGTGTAAAAGACTTGAGAGTTCCAAATTCCAGTCCTAAAATATGCACATACTAACAACACTAAGTTGACTCTGTAGGTGTGTTTGTATGTGTATAAAATCTATAAACAACTAAAGAAGTAGCGAACTTGAGAGAGATTCGGGGGACAAGCGAGGAGATGGGGAAATGTATGAAATTTCAAAATACTTAAATAGGGCCAAATTTCAAAACTGAAATGGCAATTTATCAGTCTCTGCACTAAGTAAAGAGTTTCATGGAAATACAGTCAGTGTGACTGGTGCTGGCATTGATGCTTTCATGACTCCAATATTCTTCCAGAAGATTCTGTTTCTCTTCACTCATCATGATGGTTAGATATGTTGCTATTCTTGATGGAAGTCCTGTCCTCCTAATCTGTATCAAAACACGGGTTCATAAACCAACGGCCAAAGTAGAAATGACAAACCGAAAACAAAACACAGATCAAATAAAGTAGAGAAGTTGTATTCCCCCCCCCCCGCCATTTTGGAGGTCTCCCTTCATGTCATAAATTCATTCCACCCCCCTTTGTGTGTGTGTGAGAGAGAGAGAGAGTGTGTGTGTGTGTATGTGTTGCTGTGCAACTTGGGCTCATCTTGACAACTTGATTCTCTCCTGCCTTGGCTTTTCCACAGCATGACTGCAAGTATGTACAACCATTCCCGGTCCCATTAAAATTTGATAAAGTAATGACGTTGTCAACACCTGTACCTTTTATTTTAAACGGTCACAAATTCTTTATTTTTCAAAACAAACAAACAAGCAAACAATGAACAAACTATTAGTGTATGTGTGCGTATGGTGTGTGAGTGTGTTGGGGGGAGGGGAGGGTGTTAGGACGTGTGTTAGCACATATAGAGGTCAGAGGACAGCTTTGTAGAATTGGTTCTCTGTTTCCACATTTACATGGGGTCTCAAGATTGAATTCAGGTGGCCAGGCTTGTATGGCAAAAGCTACCCACAAAAAAGATTTATTTTTAGCACACATGTAGAAAGTCCTCACAGGAGTTAACAGACTTTGTAAAATAGCATGCTATTGGTGAATTTTTTATTTCCAATTATTCTTTGGATTTTAAAAGTTGAAGCAATTAAACTTTGCAAATTATTTTCAAATCTGCTAACTTCCAAAGATACGTGTTCCACAAAAAGAATTTCCTAAAAGCAGTTTAAATTTAGATGGGCAAATGCTAAGAAAGCTTCCCTGCAATAAAAAGTAATTTTAGCAAAACAATTTTATGTGTTGTTGTAATTAGCTTTATCAAACTCATTAATTGGAATGAAAAATTTGAACATTTATGAAATAATAAGGACTGTGAATATAGTTTAATGGTAGAGGAGTTACCCAACATTTCAAATCCCAAGGTTTTGTATTCTATAAGCAGATTCCAGAAAAAAAACAAATCATATAACATAATAATTCTCAGACTTTTCCGTTGCACCTAGGATTGTCTCTAGGTAGAAAAAGGTCAATTAATATTTTCTTAAAGAGATAACTATAGAAGAATTATGTGCATTAATTTTTATCTAAAGTTTATGCTAAGGATATACCCCTGAGCCATTATATATCAAGTACAGTTGGACAAATGATATGAAAAGCTTGGTGGCATCATGGATTGTTAATTTGTCGCTTTTAGAAACACTCTGTGCTACACTGTCTTCATGTCTACACCTACAGAAATGAACTCAACCACAGAAAAAAGGAAAAAAATGAAGGAGGGCATCACGATTTTGTTTTAGGGACTCGAGAGACGGCTCAGCAGGTAGAGCAATTGTCGCTTTTTCTCAGGACTGACCCACTTCAGGCATTTCACAACTGCCTGTATCTACAGCTCCAGGGCACCCAGCATCATCTTCTGGCGTCTGTGGGCACCACCAATTGTGTGTATAGACACATACAAATAGACATGAACATATAAATAAAATCTTTTTAAAAATGTTTATTTTGCTAGTATAGAGCTTAAATGTTTCTGACAGGGTCTCCTTGTGTGGTTCAGTCTTGCCTCAAGTTTATTATTCTCCTTCCTCAGCCTCTCAAGTGCTGGGAGTAGTATTACAGATACACTTCATCTTGTTCAGCCAAAAAACTAAAAATCATTTTAGAGAGGTATCAGGTGGGCAGTTTTCAGTTTCCTTTTAATGTCTTTTCCAATGTCACAAACTGGCCTGCAACTTTCCAAAGAAGTATTTGTCAAAATGACTTTATTTCCCCCCCACACAATCATTTTAGTTAAATTATGTTTATTCTACAGGGCACATGAACTAGTTAAGAGTATTTAAAATTATATTATTTTGGGTCATAAATAAAATAATAATTAGTGAGATAACTATGTAAGCATAAATTATGATTGTTACTCTATTATAGTGGGTATATATTTCAAGTAAGAATTAATTTCAAAATATTTTAAAACACACCTTGATTAATATGAGATAAAATATTCACATACAGAAGTAATGAATGTCTTCTAATGCAATGGGTGTATAATATATGCATGGATATAGATCAGGCGATGCTAAAAATGTGACATTAGTTGTAAACAATGCTCTTATAAATATTAAGAATCCTTAATCAGAAGATAAGCTGTAATTCTTTGAAGTATTTGCCATTTTAATAAGTTATAATGGTACTGCACAACATATAATGATTATATGCAAAGCATAATTAAATTTTATAACCATTGAACTCAGACGTACTTCCTTAAAGTAATTTTAAACCTCATTATTAACTTATTTCCATTGCAAACTTTATCTTATTTATTAATGTGCTTACATACACATTAGCTACATATATGTAGAAAAATGCATATATAAAAGTGAAACATACCTTTCTCATGTAGTATAGGAGTTTATAGCATATTAAATCTTTGCAAGCCTAGTTATGCTTGAACGTACTAGAATGTTAATAGGAATTTGGAAGGGGTTTTTCTTATAGCAAGTTTATTTTGTCAGGGAAATTACAACTTTTTCTTAATTTATGTCTGTGCTTGCTCTTTTTGTTTCTAACTACTAGAAAATGTGACTAAAATGTTCTTTATTTATTGATTTAAAAACTCTTGGTAACATTTCTAATGTGGTGGATTGCCAATGAGACATTATTTAAATATATATAAATTACCATATATACATACACACATATAAAGAGAGAGATAAACAACAAAGACACACAAACACACACACACACACACACACACACACACACACACACAGAGAGAGAGAGAGAGAGAGAGAGAGAGAGAGAGAAGCAGGGAGATCCACATATTTATAATTGTGTGGAGGTACATATGTGTACACCCATGTGGAAGCATGAAGTTGGTGTTGAGTGTCTTCCTTGATCTCTCTTAGGTTATTGAGGTGGTGCTCTTGAGGATCCTGGAGGTCATGAGTTCTAGTCTTGCTAGATAAGTTGCCTTGAGAAATTCCTGTCTCTCCATCCTGAGGGTAGTGCCACACCTGCTAGGCCTTCATCTCAGTTCATACAGATCTGAACTCCAGTTCTCACGCTTGTGTGGAAAACCCTTTAGCCCCTGAGCCATCTCCCATCTTTGTAGTAGGAAGCCCCTTGTTTGTTCCCGGCTGCTCAGCCCTGAAATAAATACACAGAAACTATTAAATTAAATTAATTAAATCACTTCTTGGCCTATGAGCTCTAGCTTCTTATTGGCTAACTCTTATATCTTAATTTAACCAATTTTTATTTTTAATTTTTTTATGTTAAAAGCTAATATTTATTTTTTACTTATTTTATTACTTAAACAAATGCCAATCCAAATTCCCACTCCCTCCCCCCTCCCAGTCTCCTCCCTCTCCCTCCACAGACCCTTCCCCCACCCCTCCAACCCTAAGGGAGTGCCTTGCACCCCACCCTGTGGAAAGTTTAAGGCCCTCCCTACTACGTCTAGGTTGAGCAAGGTTTACATCCAAAGAGACTAGGATCCCATGAAGCCTGTATATGCAAGTAGAGACACACCCCAGTGTCACTATCAGTGGCCCTTCAGTCTGCCCCAGCTGTCAACTCCCTTCAGAGGGACTTGGTTGTTCCCATGCTCATTCACTCCCAGTCCAGATGGAGTTGGTGAGCTACTATTAGTTCAAGCAAACTGTCTCAGTGGATGACCCCCTCATGGTCTTGAATTCCTTGCTCATACTCTCACTCCCTCCACTCTTCAACTGGATCTTAGGAGCTCAGTCCAGTGCTCCGATGTGGGTCATTGCCTTTGTTCCCATCTGTTGTTGGAAGAAGGTTCTATGGTGATATTTAAGATAATCATCAGTCTGACTACAGGGTAAGGTCAGTTCAGACACCCTCTCCTCTAATGCTTAGGGTCTCAGCTGGGCTCATCTCTGTGGGTTCTTGGGCATTTTTCTAGAGCCAGGTTCTTGATAACTCCATAATGGCGCCCTCAATCAAGATATCCCTTTCCTTGCTCTCATATATGTCCTTCCTCCATCTCAACCACCCCATTCCCTCAAATTCTCCTCAACTCCCCTTCTCTTCCCATCTATACCCCGGCCCCCTGCTCCCAAATTTTTGTCTGATTCCAATTTCCAGGTGGGTCTATATATGTTTTTCTTTGGGTTCACCTTATTACTGAGTTTCTATAGGATCCTGAACTAAAGGCTCGTTGCCTTTTGTTTATGACTAGTATCCACTTATGAGTGTGTACATACCATATTCGTTTTTCGGGTCTGGGTTACCTCACTCAGGATAATGTTTTCTAATTTCATTAATTTGCATGCAAAATTCAAAATGTCGTTATTTTTTACAGCTGAGTAGTACTCTAATGTGTAGATGTGCCACACTTTCTTTATCCATTCTTCAGTTGAGGGCCATCTAGGTTGTTTCCAGGTTCTGGCTATTACAAATAATGCTGCTATGAACATAGTTGAACAAATGCTCTTGTAGTATGATAGAGCATCTTTTGGATTTATTCCCAAGAGTGGAATTGCTGGATCCTGAGGTAGGTTGATTCCCAGTTTTCTGAGAAACCGCCACACTGATTTCCAACATGGTTGTACAAGTTTGCATTCCCACCAGCAATGGATGTGTGTTCCCCTTGCTCCACAACCTCTCCAGCAGAAGCTATCATTATGTTTTGATCTTAGCTATTCTGACAGATGTAAGATGGTATCTCAAAGTTGTTTTGATTTGCATTTCACTCATAGCTAAGGATGAAGAAAATGTGTATTGCCACGTGGCTATGGCTTACTGGCCACGTTCCGGCAGATCTATTTCTAGGAGCTATATGGAGTCTTCTTACTCTGCCTTCGTTCTCCCAACACTCAGGTTAGTCCATCCCCCACCACCTGGCCTACCAGGCCCAAGACAGATTCTTTATTTACCAATATTATTCACAGCATACAGAGGGAAATTCCACATCACATCTTTAAGTTTTTTTAATATACCAAATTCTATGGGTTTAAAAACAAACCAACCAACACAAAGTAAATGATTCCAAGAATCTTTCATTTGCAGATTAAATGTAAATTTCTCTATTTAGCATTCTATTTTAGGATAATTACTTCTTACCCTTTTTAGTCATTGATAGCTGGAGACAACCACAGGAGTCCAGTGTGTTTGCAATAACTGTTTCTCACCTCTGCAGGCTGGTACCAGGATCCTGAGTTGCAGGCCTGGCCTAAGTAGTCCTATCTCCCCATCTTCCAGTCAGCTGACAGAGAATGACTAGTTTATTAATTGAGTAAGAGATTTTTCTCCACCGTTATCTCTAGAATCTAAAGATCTTGTAAATATAAAGCTGTGTGTGTCCCCACCATCTCAACTGGAGACATCAAGCCAGATATGGAGTCAGAAGGGAGTAGGGAAGTGTTGAGCAACAAAAAGCACATTCTTTGGGTCTTCATTGAAGACCAGGAGTCAACAGAGACTATGCAAATCTTGGACTGTTATAATCCATGAACTAAGCCAAACCCGAAAGAAACTGCAGTAGAACAAACCTGCTATTTTTATTTAAGGTGACTGCAGTTGGACTTAATTCACTTAAAATCTGAAGTCGTGGGTGACATAGGCACACTCTTGGACACTAGGAAATTGAAAGCAAATGTGATATCTTCAACTAGTGTTTGTTGAATTTTAAACATGTTCTAGGCACTATTGAAGATACAGCAAATTAAAAATATTTGTCTTTTTGAAACCATTATTTTGGTTGGGGTAGATATCCAGTAAAACATAATCACAGCAAATGAGTAAGCTCTTTTGCATTGGAGAATATGAGGAATTCTACAAATTTTTTTTTAGTGGGCTATCCAGGCAAGGAGCTATGGGAGCCTGAAGTGGAATGACGAGAACATGTAAAGGGAAGCATAACTGCATTTCTTTGAAAGAATGAGGATGATGACAAGAGTTCTAGACTCTGCCAAACCGATGTCAATATAGCACTAACCCTCCATAATCCTCTTACACTTACACCCTTTCCAATACCCACTAAATAATTCTATACCCAAGCTCTCTCCGCATGCATATCTGTCTGTCTCCTGCCTGCTGCAATCTCCCTGCCAATGTTGAGCCAACCTAAATCTTTCAACCCTCCTCCCCCAAAGAAACAACCTAAACAGAAAAGCCAGTGAAAATAAATCTTAAAATTGTGATAAGGATACTGAAGTGAAGTTCTCTACAACTGATGGCTTCTGGAAGGGGTACAGGTGGGGAAGGACTCAGTTTTCTTAATGGGACTGGCCATTGGGAGTTTGACTCCTTCTTCTTGTTCTTGTTCTTGTTCTTGTTCTTGTTCTTGTTCTTGTTCTTGTTCTTGTTCTT